>JANHGB010031032.1:0-15991 GCA_026283785.1 Coracopsis vasa
CCAGGTCCCTCAGCCGTTCCTCATCAAACTTGTGCTGCAGGCCCTGCACCAGCTCCTTTGCCCTTCTCTGGCCCCACTGCAGCACCTCAGTGTCTCTCTTGTAGTGAGGGGCCCAGAACTGAGCGCAGGATTCCAGTGCCCAGTACACGGGGATGGTCACTGCCCTGGTCCTGCTGGCTATGCTATGCAGGATGCCGTTGGCCTTCTTGGCTGCCTGGGCACAAGCTGCTCATGTTCAGCTCTGTCATTCAGCACCCCCAGGTCCTTTTCCATGAGCAGATTTCCAGCTGCTTTTCCCCAAGGCTGGAGTGATGCATGGGGTGATCTTTCAGTCTTATAGAGGACACCAGAAATCACAACGGTAATGGTCAAATTAGGATTTCCTAGGGTATGAAAAAAGCTGAAAAGTGATCTTGAAAGGTTAAACTGATATCCAGTCATCTTCTCCACAGATGCACCCACTTACACCTCAATGTCATACATGTGCTTTGTGTTACATGGCATGATAGCAATTACACAATGAGCATTGCAGCTGGCTTCTTCCTCTGATAATAGCTACAAGTCAGGTCTGTATATTGCTGATAATTACTCCCTGATAGTTCCCAGAGAGCTGACTAGTGATACTCATCACAGCTGGGACTTGATTTCAGGGATGTAAAGGAGGTTTTCACTGAAGTTGCTGGACGGTCAAGGTTGCAAAATGCAGCTGGGAACTTGTAGCTACTTGACTGCCAACTCAATGCAAAAATCACTTGATTACTGTCAGTAACTGAATTAGCCAAATTTAAGATTTCAGGCCTGCAGAGATGTCTGAATGCATTGCAAGTGTACCTTTGACTACGGCTTGGACATCTCCTGATACTGGCTGTTCTGGCTATTGTGACAAGATCTCTCTTAATTCCTTGAATGGATTTAAATGAATAGAAAGCTCAAGCCTATTAAACTCAAGATTGCTCTCTGGGTTTTTTTTTCCAGTGATGTGTCTGATTTCTCTCATGTCTTTGCATGGGAGCCTGCAGCAAACACGTTTTGTGAAGTGACCTAAGATAGTGGAAAACTATTCCAAGAAACTGAACACTAACACTACTTGTGGAGTGTGGGGAAAGAAAACTGGAGATGCTCACACTGGGTATCAGGAGAAGGTTTCTGACCGTGAGGAGTATCAAGCACTGGAAGGGGTTTCCCAGGGAGGTTGTGCAGTGTCCCTTTGTTGAGGTTTTCGAGACCAGAAAAGATAAAGCCCTGAGTAACCTGGTCTAACCTAATAGCTGACTGCTTTGAGTGGGAATTTGAACCTTAAGGGGTGCCTTCCACCTGAATTATCCTCTGATACTATGCTCTATACAGATCTAAAGCCTGGAGTTGTTACCTTTCTGAGTCAGGTTAGACCTGTTGCTTTTAGTCCTTTTCTGCCAGAGGATCCCAGCTCTTCTACATGTCATTAGTACACTCCTGTACACTCTCAGTAGTTAAAGGAAAGTGACAATAGTGGGGAGCACCATGTGCCACAACCTCCCTCACCGTAACAACCCCAGCTGGCCCCTGAAGTCCTCCCCATGGGTTTTTTGGTCTGGCAGTTTTGCAAGAAACAGCTCAAGTGACGGCTAGGCTCATGCACAGAGTTATCAGTCATTGGCCACGCAGAATGGAAAAGGCAGTGCTCTTCGTTTAGCAATCTTTGGGTCAAATCTGACCTGCCAAAGCTAGCTGGCTGGCCTGCTGGACTCCCCTCTACAAGGGATGGTCAGTGTACTGTCAGAGGGAGGAGTACATGCTCTCTGTGTTGCTTTCTCGCTGGATGTGCTATACGAAATGTAAATGAGTGGCTTATAGCATTCACAGTAGGAGAAGCGGAGCCAAAGACCACCTACTTCTAATCTAGCCACTTGTGATTTAGCAGAGTGGGAGCAAAGTAAGATACTGACAGGAGAGGGGGTAAGCAGCTGGAGCAATCAATGAGCAGCCCCTTCATTTTCCTTCTTGCTCATCCCCCCCACAGATCTGAAGGTGTGTGGAGTGAGGTCTGCTATGGCAAGTGTAGGCTATGCACATGGAGTGTGAGAAAGTGAGACATAAAGTCTGCATAGATACATCATGTCAAGGGGCCCAGTGTCCAGTTTCTCCCTCCTTCACCTTCACCACATAAGTGAGTCAGTGAAAACAAATAGAGGGAGAAGCCTAGGAAAGGAAGTGGTAATGTAGAAGGAAATTGAGTCATGGCCTTGCAGATATGTTCATTTACTTGCATACACATAGGTGGAAGGGGAAGGAGCACAGAGCTCTGCGTAGAAACCTCCACTTTATAGGGAATGTGGGTAAAAGAGTGGGGATACATGAAGAAGGGCATCTGGGTATTTTGTTCCTCTTTTACCTGGAGGAGAGAAAAGCAGAAGAGAAGGACAAAAGGACACCTTTCCTTCTAGATCAGACTGCTTTGTGCTTAGTCTCATTTCATTATTCCTACTTCTTCCCAGTCTGGCCTTTCTTCTTTCAAGCAGTTCTCAATCTGATCACTTTAAGAACTCATGAACTAAAGAGCTCTGGGATAAGAACTTATATCTGCCAGTAAGGACCTGGACAAAGATTGTCTCCTGGACCTAGTAGCCAGTTGTCATGAAGTGTGTACAAACTGATGACTTCTGAGGCCCCTCTCTCTCCTTTCAGGGTTACGGAGATAGGTTAGTGTTTGAAGTTGTTGTGGGGAGAAGGCTAATAAATAGCATGATTGTGTAAGCCTAGCTTTAAAAGAAAACCATACTAAAAACCATGCGTAAAGAAGGTGTATCGACAACTGTCATTAGTATGAGAAAACAAGAAAACAGTCTTTGCCATATTACTGCAGTCTTTTGTGTTTTTTTGGTGGACAGCACAACAGACATGATTTTGATGAACAGAGCTGGAGGACAGCATATTGACTTTGTGAACTCTTATGGGCGGTAATATGAAAGAATTATGAGAGAAATTACAAAGGAGCTAATGGGAAAATGGGAGTAATGAATAGCATTTCATTGGTGTGACTGAGCTGGGAGTCTGACTTTCATAGACTGACATGTATTGAAGCAGAAAAAGTGAACTAATCAATACATATTTTAGGCCTGTTTTCTTGGGGGGAAGTAGGAGAAAAATAGTTTTCAGCTCATTAATAAGATATGCTCTCCAACAGCAAACAACCATGATTTTAGACTGATAAGTACAACAGCCATTTCAAAGTAACTTGCTCTCAAGTGGTTTTAAGCAGTTGGATAAAAAGTCAAAGGTTTGTTTTCCGGTAAGGCTTGAAATAGTGAGGAAGTTCTGGAAGTGAAAAGCTGAGGTTTTATTATAACTTTAAAAGTTCTGTGAGATGATCCGGGTACTTAATTTTGTCAATCTGATAAAATTCCCACAAAAATCTGAGGATGACAATATGCCAGTCAGAATGGGGTTGTGCAAAAGAGATCCTGTCAAGCTAACTTCATTTCATGACTTCTATGGGACGCCCTGCAGCAAAGTACTTCTATGGTAGAGGTACCTTTACCTACAATGATAGTAATGGTTCTAAAACACTAGATTGGTAAAAGATAAAACCTCACAAGTCAGTTAGCAACCAACTTAGTACTACATGATTCTTTGACTAATAATGCGTGAATACAGTACATTTTAAGTGTATCAAAATTCAATAGATAGCAAAATGGTAACAAAGAAAGATTGTTGGAAAGCTCATGTTTCTTATGTGATCCCACATTTCTCAATCCAGTTATCAGTAAAATACTGATCTTGGTAGAATTTGCAAAGACTGGAAGAACTGTTAAAAATGAGAAAGATACATCACTGATATGGAAGTTTCATTCATTCTTGACACACAGTATGTGTTTCAATCTAACCAAATATGAGTTCATATGTCTAACAACAGAGTGTGAGCAGCATTTACAGGACCAGAGCTCTATGTCAGAAAGCATTCACACTGAAAAAGCTTAGAGACATATGAACAGATAATCAGTAAATCAACCACTACTATTGATATGCTGCAGCTGAAGAAGTTAATGTGATTCTTTGATGTGTTAAGAGCTGAGTATTGAACAGGAGAGGAGGTTATATTTTCACTGCATTTGGCACTTGTGAAAAAGAATTATTTTACATGTATTGTGTCTAATTCTGTTATTATCACTTTGAGAAGTACCGCAAAACTGAGGAATGGCCAGAAAATAAACATGGAACCTTGAATAAAAACTTACAGAATTGACTTGATGTCAATCTAAGTGTTACAGTGAATTAAAACCCCCCTCAAAACCACCTGATTCTTCAACCTAGCAGAAAACAGTTAGGATGTGATGGAAGAGTGGGTGAGACACAAATGAGGCAAATGAGGCAAAAAATTAAGTGGCAAAAATACTTAACTGTTGGAATAATTTACTAAGAGTTGTACTGAGTCCTCTGTCACCTGAACATATGAAAACCAAGATTAAAAAACCCCAGAAAGCTCTATTTCAAGCACAGCAATAGAAAGTATAATTAACAAAGGGAATGCCTTTAGCTCCTCTTTGTTTAAGAAGGTCAGATTAGATGATCAGGATGCTTCACTGTGAGTTTAAGATGAAAATTCTCAAATCCAGGATTATATTAGACTTTTAAAAGAGAAAATAGTTGGGTGATCCAAATGGCTAGCACATGGACTGATGTTCCACATGGGAAAATTAGTTTTAGGGATTATACTACTGACCATTTCCGATCACTGGCCAGGGTTGTGACAGCAAGCTGTGACAGCCAGAGGGAGATCAAAGAGCACGAAGCCTAGTATTAACAAGGACTTCAATTAACCCTACATGTAGGCTGGCAAATGAAATGTTTACCTCAGGAGCCATTCTTAGAGACTATAAAAGACAAGTAACTTGCCTTGTGCAATAGTTAGGAGGACTTAGTGATGCAGAGACATTAAGACCATAGCAGAACTGCACCCTTCAGCCCTTGCCCCCAACCTCTAAAAAGCAACTATTTTATGTCTGTTCACTGTGGAAGAAGTTGTGGACGTTGCACTTTCTGATGCACTTTCATACGTCAGAAGATCAGCTTCAAATCAAAGCTGCAGTAAATGAGGTTGTAGAGCAGGTGGACAAGAGTGTATCAAGTTGTCAGATGCTATTCATACAAGACTTCTGGAGAAATTTGAGGCTGAAAGAGCTGAACTAGTAGTTATGATTTGTAAAGCCTTCCAATGACTTTGGTACAAGAGGATTGGAAGGTAGCTACTGTGATGCCAGTTTTAAAGGTTATTTTGACATCTTGGAAACTGTAGGCTAGTAAACAAGATACACCTAGCAGGCAAGCTAATAAACTTTACTTTACTTTAAAGAACAGAATTAGCATATGCATGGACAAATAAGATGTACTGAGAAAGTATCAACGCTTACTTACACCTTGTCAGTCTTAGAAGGGGTCAACAAGCATATTGACAAAGGAGATCCAATGGCTATAGTCTGCTTGGATTTGCAAAGCACATTTGTAAAGGTCACTCACACCAGGCTGTTAAAGACTTGAATCTGCTGTTGAATCAAAAGGAACTTCCTGAAATTAGGAAGGAGCTGGGTAAAATATAGGAAGCAAGCTTTCAGATTTGTGCGCATCTATGAATGATGTGAAAAAAGGGGGGGAATAATGAGGTAACAAAGTAAGATAATTACAGTAATCATTTGGGGGAGCAAACCAGAAATCTATCTGAAGAGATTTGCAAAAGGATTTCACAGTATTGAATGACGACGTGTTAAATTTATGGGTGAAATCTGAGGTAGATATATGTAAAATGATGCACATAGGCAAAGTGATTCTAGTGTTATGTTTGCAGTGCTGAGGTTTCTGAGTTTACTGTTTCCATGCAAGAAAGAGATCTTGGTGCTACAATGAGTAGCTTAATTCTAAATACCAGTAAAAATGCCAATCAAATGTTAGCAATTAGGAAAAGAGTATAGAATAAAATGAGAAACAACATTATACTGTGCATAAATCCATACTACGCCTTTATTTTGAATATAATGTGTTGCCCTTGATTGTCCATTCACATTTCAGAAAGGGCACAATCGAACTGGAAAAGATTCAGAAAAGGGCAGCAAAGACATGGTGTGATTTATGTGTGAGGAGCCATTTAAATGGATAGGGATTTCTCAAGTATGGAAAAGAGATTGATTAGGGAAAGTTATGATGGACATCCATAAAATCATGTATTTTCTCTGTGATATGAGCAGCATGGAGAGAACAAAGAGGGGAGAATATTTCACACTACCTATTTCCAAACGGAATCTAGATATCAAATGAAACTAGCAAGTGGCAAAACCCAGTGCTTGTTCATGTAACGCAGAGTTAAATTGTGGAACTCTTTGACATAGGATGCTATGGGTACTAAAAGTTTTCTTTAGTTTAAAAAGTGAACAGAGGAATAGAAGAAAACACCTTTAAAGGTTACTGAATACAGAGGCAACATCTCTGTCTCAGGGTCTACTGGAGGAGAAGTTGAGGCAAGGACAAGTAGTCTGGGAAAATACCAGTACTGTTTAGCCTGCTCTTACACTCTTTCTTACATGTCCACTCCCACTTTAGGGACAAGCTGCTATCTATCCAAAACAAACACTAAATGCCTACTTTCCCACCAACTCCCAAAAGAAGAGATTGAAGAAAAGAAGCCAGGGAGAAACACAGTCATTGAAGTGGGGTGGGTTATGGTGGAGGAGAAGTAGAAGAATAAGAAAAGAGAACAGGGTAAAGACTTAACAGGCTAAGCCCAGGACAACAGGGAGCCAGAGAGGAACAGCTGGCAGAGCACTGCTGTATTTCCATGGTATCCAGGGACTGGTAGAGGCTGCCTAAGTGATGCCCTGCTCAGAACAAGGGAATAGAAATAGCACTGCTAGTTGCTGGGATCTTGGGTTTTCTTCTTCTTAGAGCTGGAGGTGAGAAACGAGGTAGGTGATAAAAAGGGCCCAGAATTTAGTAGGTCTTGGGATGGGAACTGTACAAGTAAAGATGTGAGAAGTGCAGCCAGAATCTTGATGATAAATTCCGGAGGAGTCAGAAGACTGGCATACTTGATATACAGAGATGCCAGTCTCCCTGTCATTGCATAAGAAACATGAGTCAGGGTGTCCTGTGAGCAAACATGTGCCTCTGCTTGATGGAAGATTTTTCCAGCTTATATTCACAGTCGTCCATTGAACTAGTTTAGAGTGCAAACTGGCCACCAGGGTTCCTCATCCTCTCCTGAAAATGGGTGCTCCTACAACCATACATCGTGATTGGGTGTAAGGGGGAGGAACTTGAGCAATCGATGCATGAATATCTCTACATGTTCTTCTTCATACTATCTACTTCTGTATATCTACATACTCTTCTTCATACATCTTCATCCACTTCTACAAGTGTTCTCAAGGGAGGTCATCTGGTTGTTCAGAGCTTACTGAAGTGGTGTGTGAGCTGGACAGGGAGTCATAGGTTGAGGCCTCAGAGATATCTCCTTAGAGCTAGGTGCTGGAGGAGACTACCTTCCTATGGGACTTGCCTGAGGTAGGACACGGTAGTATTATCTTTGTGTTCTACACTGTACACTGGGCGAGCAGTGTGGGGTTGATCGAGACTCACTGACCATAGACCCAGTGGTCCCCAGTTTTAGTGATGCTGCACGGATGATCCTTCCATTTCAGCGGTGAGGTTTCTGCCTGCATTTGGAGGTGAGTTTTGTTCAGCTGAGGCTCAACAGGGAGATTTCCCCTTGCTGGTGATCACGAGGGACTTGAGTGCTCCAGAGAGCTTCCAGGTTCTGCGGAGGGCTTTTTAAAACACCAGTAGTTCAAGGAAGTCTTGGAAGAGGCCTCTTGGGTCACTAGTGTAGAATGACAGACATCTCAGAGAGGGTGGGGAAGGCACATGCCATCACAATCCAGGCTGGATTGTCCAAACCATAAAAGACCACCCCCAAATCCAGTATTTTCTCTTGGAGGCTGGTCAGCGTTGCACTGGGTCATTGATGCAGTACTGAAGCATTGAGTCAGCACTCATTGGTTGTTGACGGTCATAATCCTCCTTGAAGGAAAAGTTGCTGCATCATTTCTGACCACCTCTGCATCTATTCAGGCACCTTGACCTGCCTCTTATCCCAGCTACTATCCAGAAAGTGGCTGTTAGCCACCGAGATGGGCTCTCCAAGCAGGAAGCACTGCCTTCCTGATGGGAGGTTGCTAGCTGCCTGCTTATCAACTGTTTCCAAAGATGTGGTGATACCTCTTGACCCAGTTGGCTTGGTCAGAGGAAGATGCTACATAGGTGTCTTGGTTGACTCATGTGTCTCAGGTCTTCGTGGTACCAGAGGGAGAGGAGGCATGTCAGTGGAATTAAACCCACATGACTACACACAACTTTAGTTCTGTGAACAGCAGGCCCACCACACCCTAGTAGACAATGCAGAGGAAGGAATCTATGGTGATGGAGTAGCAATGGCTGGAATAGGGTAGCTCTGACTCACTCCCCTTTTGAAGCCAAGAGGACCCTGCTGAGCTTGAACAAGCACTCCGCAGTTGTGCACAGCTACTGAAGTAACCCCATGAAGCTGAAACTGAATGCCTTCAAGGTCCCCACAAAATAGCCATTACCCATTCTGTTAAACACTTTCTCCTGGCTGGGGGACCAGGAGGAGGACAGTTAATGACAGTAATCTGTGCTGAGGAGAAATACTGTGCAGCAGTCCCTCCCTTTGCAGAGGTCCCAGTTTCTTGGGCAGAAGAACTTTCATGCCTTTCTCTTATGAGAAGCAAAGCTCTTCAGTTCTGAGAGGCTCAGAGTGGCAGTCTTGGGGAGCCTGGAGTGGAGCTTTGTTACTGACTGTGTGGCAGGGAGTTTTTGAGATCTCAGCCACAGTAGGAAGGGGCTCCAATGAGTTCTGATCAGCCATAGGCAAATGCAGAAATAAATGTTATCCAAACAGAAGTGGGCTTGCACACAAAGTCCTTCCTCCTTCGTGCCTCTGCTCTGTATCAATGTGAGGAGCATCATCCTTTGCAAGGATGCAGACAGTGTTTTTTGTCACCTCACTTCTGGATAAAGCAAGTACCGTGATACATCTCACTAAGGAGCTGGATCTGAAACTAGGCAAAGTCTGGAACTGATGGGTTGCTCTGTGTGAATCATGTGCTCGTGTTTTGAGTAGGCTCTTGTCCTACTTCTTCCTCCAACTTGTGCTGCTGTCTGGGGAGTGGTGGTGAGCCCAAAGGTGCAGCAGTGAATTGCCTTGGCCTGTTGATACCACCTTGACAGTGGTGCTGCCCACCCTACATAGGGGGAGCAGGGGCATCCCTGGGGTGAGAAAGGTGTATTGTGATCTGCTGGTTGACTCCCAAGGAGTATTTGGGATGGTTCTTATTTAGGAAATAGAGTGAATGAACAAAGGTCCAACACCAACATTTTTCTCCCTGACTGGAAACACTAGAGATGGTAGAGAGGAAACTATGGGACATAGATGTCACAACTCATGGTATTCTTACGCTCTAGGACAGTGCCCATGTGACATGCTGGCCACAGAGATTAAACACATATGGAAAGCAACATATGAAATGGCCTGATGCATTATTACTTCTGTAATGCTGGCTGTAGGCCAGCAAAAAAGGGCCTTGGTTCATATTGATGTTTTCATACTTACTGTGCTGAATGAGGCCCCTGGGGACACGTTCCTTGCACTTCAGAGAAGCAGTGAAGAATGAGGATAAATCCATCACTGCTGTTCATGCTGGCTGATACTTGTTCTGCAAAGGAGACAGGGCTTTGATTTTTTTGTTTTAATTGTATTAATTGGATGTGGTTCGTTTTACAGTACCTCCTTAGCTTAAATGACATGCCTGCTTCTCAGAACAGAGCTGCCTGTGTCTAACATTAGGTTTTCTGTTTACCTCCTTTTAGTTACAAGGACACAGTATGCAGTAGCCTTTAGTATTGGTTTGAAAGTGTTTCCCAAACAGCTCTAAAAAGGGACTTACCTGCAAAAACAGGCGGAATGGTCTGGCAAAGAACTTATATTACCCAAATCCAAAGCAAAGATCCTGAGAGCTGCCCGTTTGATTCCTCATCTTACAGACATCTCAGAGCTGTAGGCATTTTTATTCTTGATCAAAACTTTTAAAGAAGACATTCGTCTTGTGGAGATCATTTCTGTGCCTCGATGAGCAACAAACTGTTCAGCCCTATCTTACCCATGAAAACAGACTTCTTTTCTGTTCATCTTCCATAAGTGATTCTGTTGGTAGGTGCCAGCAGCAGGTAACTAATTTCCTTATGCAACACAAGCTAGAATACTTAGGCAGTTATGTGAATAACTCAGGTTAATTGATTTCTCAGCTTTACCTGGAAGAATTTGAATGCTTCCATCTGGGGTTCACCTCAGAGACAGTTTGCCTGACAGAGATTTATTCCTTTCCTTGATGTTGACCTTTTGGCTAGCTTTGAATGGATCTGTAAAGCATTCAGGGAGGGAATAGGTTTCTATGATTATGCTATCCATCCATCAGTCCTTTCTAGCAGCTTCAATGCTTGTATTTCAACAGCATTTGACAGGACACAGTGGTGCTGTGTTTGACAAAGATGCTGTACTCCCACGAGATTCATGAAAATTGATATCGGGGAAAGAACAATGTAAAGACTGATCATAATTACTGCAATTACATTTGTTGTTTTCTTAGTCGTTCAGGGAAGAGAAGGGAATGCAAAAGAATAATTGAACCATTTACTCTAAATATTGATCTTTACCAGCATTAACATTGGCTACCAGTACTGAATGATCATGTTTCTACTCTGTGCTAGAAAGTAAACCTTGAGAAACAGAAAGTTTGCTAACAGTGGATAATAGTGGTGTTGGAAATTAATTGTTTAATTAGTATTTTTCTTAATTGGCATGACACATCAGAAAGCAATTGACACAAAGTATATGGTGTACACCTTCACCAGCATCATGTCAAGAAGTTAAAACTAGAATGTGAGACTCTAAAGTTGTATTTGTCTACTTAGTGTGGAACAAAAGAGGGAAGATAAATTCAGCATCCAGCACGTAAGTTACAACAAAATAGATTATTAAAGGATCCTATACAGATGCAGATGCCTGGTTCAAGCATGTACCTTGTTAAATGAACAAACTACAGGCAGAGGTACAAAATACAGTATCAACGAATACACAGTGGTAATAGAAATGGAGAAAATTTCAAAAGGAAACCCAAAGAGAATGGACTTGCTTAGATTAAGTAATGCATATTTCAAAACAAGGTGAATTTCCTGTCATCACAGAAATGCAAAGAAATGGAAAATACCTCCATCTGTGTCTCCACGGTAAATTAACGTATGTGGCAAAATGAGCTACTGAACAAGGGAAAAAGTAATAACATTAGATCAGCAAGGTGGATGCAGTCATCCAGATGATTTCTTGGATGTTTCCAGCATTCATCAAAATGGTCATTACTTTGTATTACTTGGGAATGCTTGGTACACACGTTTTCTATTATCTGAGAGTCCAAAGTTAGGATACTAAAAAAAAAGCAGGGAAAGGGATATTTTCTTTCCCCCGTCTTTTTTCCTCCTTAAATGCTTTTATTTATTTAGAAAGGCACAACTTTAAAATAAATCTTAATTTTTACCATAACAGCATTGTAACAGAAAAAGGGATGCTATTTCTTCCCCAAAGGCTTAGAGGACTGGAGTTGGAACATTGCTTCAGTTGTGATGGAAGCATCTTTTTCTGATGGGTGTTTGTCAGAGCTTTTTTATCAAATTTGTGTTAAAAATACAAAGCAACCCTGATTTGCAAGCAGTACAGCTTAATATATTTCAGCTGCTTTGATTTTCTCTCACTGCTTCATGTAATTAGCTTCCTACATCTTCTTCAGTCATCTACTGAGTCTTCCAAAGCAAGAGTGGAATTTATGATGTTAAAAAAGACCCAAACAAATAATACTTTTTTCTTAATCAAGAAATCTTTATAAAGTTCAAGGAAAAGGAAAGCCAGTTCAAGGAAAAGGAAAGCCCTCTATATCCTTCCTATACAAACCATACAGAAACAACACCACCAAAACTTTTATCATCTCATTTCAGAACATTTCAATGGGAAATTCAGCAGCATTTGTTTGTAAAAATCCCACTTTAAAATTAGCTTTATGACCCTCTCATGTTTCAAAGTGCTTATCAGGTCTATATGAAGAAGGGCAAATACTGTTTCCTAAGAGATGATTGGTGACAGAATTACAAATGGAACAGTCAGGACGATTAGCAGAAGCTGGAATGGAAGTTGGCTGAGAAAAGAAATTGTATTGGAGAAGAAATGTGCCATTGCAAAAGCAGAAAACACAACATACTAATTGAAGAAAGAGGTTGAATAAAAACAATACTAAAATATAATGTTCTACCTTCAGTTTCTCTTTTCCAGCTCCACTGTTCATACTTCTTTCTGATATTTCTGGATATTTTCCCTTCCATGTGTCAGAGCAGAACTTGATCTTTCATGTCTGTGGATTAATGACTCGACAGACTTTGGGCCTGTCAAGTTGAATGTACTGAGTACCAGACTCCGTGTTGCATGTACTGAGAACCAGGCTCCACGTAGTTGCTTTTGCTATTCCTAGCAATAAAAAGAAAGAAAAAAAATCACACCTTTAACCTTTATCCAACTTTCAGTAAGAGGAAGTAACATTGCCCCAGGCCCAATGCTGATTGGAATCCAGACATCTTTTTAACCACAGTGTGTGGTGGTGGTAATGCTTCAGCAAATATTACTGCATTTAAAAACATTTATTAGTTATCTTCTCCCAGTATATTTATTTCTTTCTTACTAGCTGTGGAACTGTTTAGACCAAGAATTTGCAATAATTAGTCAGTCTTTATAACTATAGTGCACACAAGATCACATATTACTCATTCTCTTCCCTTGTCTGGGTAATTTCAACTGGAGAAAACCAGTAATAAATATATTTCATGGGCCTTTCAACTCTATTATGGAAGAGGTGTGGAATTTGAGACAAATGATAGTTTGATGTTAATGTTCTTCAATCATTTGATGCCACGATCTGCCAGAATGATACTAATGTTTTCCATAGTCTAACACTTGATGGAAACCGTCAGTGGGTTAGCAGAATTAGGAACAAAGGTTGAGTGTCACTTGTCAAACTTTGGGCCTGTCAAGTTGTATGTGTTGAGCACCAGGCTCAATGAAGTTGGTCTGTCTTTTAGGATAAGGGGGGGGTCTTTGCATTTCATTTGCAGAGCAGTGCTGCAGCCTGTTCTGGACTGTGTGTCAGGATGTCTATCTAGACTTAGAGGAGAGCCACAGCATTATGTTCAGAAACAGCTGAGAGGACAGGGAATAAATCTAGAGTAAACGGAGATAAAACAGGCTTGACACTGCTGCCTGCACTGAAGGCAGGTATAGTTTCTTCTGTATTCTGTACATTCTGTATTCTGTATTCTTCTGTATAGCTGCCTTCTGCTATGGAGAGGTGTAACCTCTCCTGCTTCTCCAGTCTCTCCAGTTCCTGGCACTTAGACTTCCATCACGAAACATGTGCACCCAGACTGGAATGTCCTTCATGCCAGAAAATAGAAATGGAATTTAACAAGAAGACAGGACAGACTGCATAAAATAAGCACAGGGCACAGCCAGACAACCCTACCGATCAATGTGTTTGCATGCTATCAGCCCTTTTTATCCCTTTTTATCTATTTTCTTACACTTATTTCTCCCCAAACCCCCTGGATCCCCCTGCTTTGCCTGCTGTTGGTTCTTCCTCTAAACATCACATAAATCTAGTGCAATCCCCAAATGCTCCTCTCCTGCTTCCCATAGTAGGTCCCATACCCCTAAGGCAGTAACCACCCCAGTCAGTTATAAAAATGAATCTGAAAGCCTCTCCCCCTGACTGATCTTGATAGGCTTTCCCTTGACTATGGGGTTGAGGCTGTCCTGGGACAGCCCTAGGAAGGACCCAGAAAGGCTGTCTCTTCCTCTTAGTCTGCAGGTTGTGTTCCCACATGCCATCATCCTGCTGTGCTCCTCTGGGCATGTGGAGATGGGCCTTTGGTGGGCTGATGGCTCCTGAGATGGGAATTAAGTTAGAATTAAATAACTGAGCTCAGTAAGGCCAAATGCATGCATGTCCTTGTGAAGAAAATCAGTCAAGAGGATCACAACCTTGAAAGGTGGTCTTTGTCATGCTCATCATAGCCACGTCCTGCCTCCTTCTGAAGTCTGGCTGTGTTTGATGCCTGTGCTTACTTCTGTAGCATACAGTACAGGAATCGCCTTTCAAGTTCCCTGCAACTCAGGAAAGAGCAACTTTACTCAGCCTGGTCAGAGACATACAGAGGATGCTACTAAAGTACTTTGTTCTAGTTAACCTGATGAGCAGAAACATGTTTCACATGTGAAGGTGAAAATATGCCTTGTTGGTCTGGGTTTTGATTCAGAAAGAGATGTAAAGGTGTGGTAGGCACTGATTCAGATGCATTTGCTTTCTCCTGGTTATCATCTCACCATATTTAGCCTTTCTAAGGGACCAAATTATTTCTGTTGCATTTTAAATTGTAGTTGATGGGTGCCTCAGGTTTCCCACCCGTAAGTGCCTCCATGCTTCCTGCAGGCCCTGTGGAGCACAGCATCTCTTGACTGCCAGAAGATTTCAATCCAGGAAGTGCAGTGATCAGCCAGTGTAAACATGCTAGAATGAGAAAGGGGGTTTGCATGTGTCTGTGAAGGAGAAATCTGCTATAAAGAGTAAATAGAAAGCTAAAAGCTAATGAATATAGAACAATCACATGCAATGGCATGTATTCCAAATACACTAGATATTGCTGAATCAATCCCAGGAATAGACAATCACTTTAGGAGCTGCATTTCTCGCCAGGTTCCAAAAGGCTCCAGTTTAAACACAGTACAACCTTTCCTCTGTGACATGGAAGTGAATAACTTTTATCAAAGCTTGATGATGGTGCAAGTAATCGCTAACTGGATAGAGTAGTTTTGGTTACTTGGCTGACTATTTAAAGTGTGCTACTTTGCATTTAGTTTTCATTACAATTTAATCTTATTTTTACAATTTCATTACAACTTAATCTTATTTTTATCTTTATTAATTCAATTTTATAATTTCTATTTTATGTTAATAATACTTAATTTAATCAAAAACTTTAAGTTGTATTAAAACGCATGTAAAATCAAATGGCATGGTCTCTGCTTTTGCATGGGTGACAGTCCCAGAAAGCTGCGCAAAGTGCTTAGGGATCTGAGTAAACAAACAGCTGAATGTGAGACTCTCCTGTGAGCTTATGGCACAATTGGTTAATTTGAAGAGCAGCAGTAAGTAACTATTTTTAGGTTTACATACATTACTGTGTATGCTTTTATGTCCACGTTTTAAAGAACTGAAACATTTGAGATGTCTTTCAAAAAAAGAGGCAGATTTTTTAAGGGGACTGGAAAAGTGCTCAACAGTAAGAGATCTGATGATCTCAGTCTGTTTAGTTTGTCAAGAAGACAAGCAAGTGTATGAATAACTTCCCTGAAACGTAATGGTGGGTATTAAAAAGGTCTTTAATCTTGCTGAGAACAGCAAAGCAAGGGCACCAGCAGCTCTAAGCTGGTGTCAGACCAATTCAAATTATAAAGGCGAAATGCCTTTTTAAGTGATGATAGTTTAATACTGGAATAGAATATCAAAGGAGTTGGTTCTTTCTCAGTCACACATCATGACTAGAGTTTTTTCTTTCTGAGGAGCTGTAGCCAAACATACATTATGCTTGAGAAAAACACAAATGACTGGTCTTCATATAGAATCATAGAATCGTAGAATAGTTAGGGTTGGAAAGGACCTTAAGATCATCCAGTTCCAACCCCTCTGCCATGGGCAGGGACATCTCACACTAAACCATAGCACCCAAGGCTCTGTCCAACCCAGCCTTGAACACTGCCAGGGATGGAGCATTCACAACTTCCCTGGGCAACCCATTCCAG
>JANHGB010031034.1:0-32914 GCA_026283785.1 Coracopsis vasa
GATAACACTGATGTTTTTAGTTGCTGCTCAGTAATGTTTACTCTGACCAAGGACTTTCTGAGTCTCATGCTCTGCCATGGAGGAGGGGAAGTCGAGAGGAAGCAGAGACAGGACAGCTGACCCAAACTAACCAAAGAGGTATTCCACACCATAGCACATCATGCGCAGTATATAAACTGGGGGCAGTTATCTGGAAGAGCTAGATCACTGCTCGGGTCGGGCTGGGTATCAATCAGTGGGTGGTGAGCGGTTGTATTTTCTTCCGTTGTTATTTCCCTGATCATTGTTATTATTGGTGGTAGCAGCAGTGGTTTGTGTTATACCTTAGTTACTGGACTGTTCTTATCTCAACCCGTCCCGTGGGAGTTACATTCTTTCGATTCTACTTCTGATTCCTCTGGGAGCTGGTGGAGAAAAGTGAGGAGTGAGGGAGTGGCTGCATGGTTCTGGGATGCTGGCTGGGCTTAAACCACGACAATCAGTTAGCTCTTAACCTATGCACACTGCACACCTGAGAAAAGCAACTGGCATAAACTTCACTGCAATAAGCACAGAGTAGATATATAATCCAGAATCATGAAGGGTTTCAGCAAATTAAACTCTGGTCCTTCCCTCTTTCCACTTCACCAAGCAGAAGATGTGCCTACTGAGACCTTGTGGAATGCTATGTAGCAATTCACATGGTGCAGAGACAAGCACCAAAATCCCTAATTGTGTGCTTTATGAATGAATCTGAAGATCTGATCCCATTAATGTACTATAGGAAAGCATTTAAAAAATTTCTCACTGACTTATTTGGACTTTGACCTAATTTAGTAGTGACAATTTTCTCCTAAATATCAAATAGTGCTTTTCACAGTTGGTATTCTTTGCTTGCTCCTTTCAGTCCACAGAAAGTGCATATTTCCATTTACAGGAGAAAAGTTTGCACTTTTCTAATAGTGACTTATAATTTTCATCTATGGGTATAATGTTTTTAGGTAAATTGTTCTCACAACATGATAATATCATGGTAGCCTTCAGAAACATTACAATTTTAAGTCTGGAGCTCAATAAATCATTTTACTCTTTATATTCTGCAAGTTAGTTGGAAAATAAACTCTAATATTCTATACATTCAAAACCAACAAGGACTGAGAAGAGAGTCTGAAGTCCAAAATTTGATTATGCTTGGAATATGAACTATACAGCTCAAATATGAGATTTGGGGTCCTGCAAAACCTTGACTGTAATGCTGTTAACTTGCTTCAAATGCTGTGGGAATCAGAAAAGACTTCCAGGATGAAAAGTGGTTAATGAGGAAGATGCTTCTTCAGCTGATGCCTAGTTTGAGCATTTGGGTCTACTAATTCTCTGCCTGACTTTCTTCAGCTGTTTCTAGCTGTGTTTTGGAGTGTGTTTTCTTGCTGCACCCTTCAACTATGCTGCTGGGGATTTTAAGATTAAAAAAAAGTGAAGTATTAGTCTTAGACTTTGCAGCATGCTCCTTATGCCATAAAATTACATATAGAGGCAAGATCTGGAAGGCCCTGGATAGTAAGTAATCTGAATCATTCATTATTCTCTTAAGAATTGATGCAAACTGCAGGTGCCTAAATTCAGCTAAAGATATGCTCGTGTGTACTCTAAATACAACTTTAAGTGGCTATAAAATGTCAATGTTCCATATCAAGGAAGCATGGAATGATATATGGAATGGAATAACACTTTGGTGACTCTGTTTATCTCTGTTTTTACAGAGTTAAATGAAATTTCTTGTGAAATTAGGACTGTATGTATTGCTGTTGAAAGCAATTATTGTGCTGAGCCTATGTGCATGAAGTTGTTTTTCTCTCTTTTTTATGGTGTGCAGAAGTCTGTTTTGCCAGGACAAAAAGAATGCTGCCTGTGTGCATTATTTCTGATAAATGCAGAGTGCCTGTTTGCTTCTAGTCATCTTCCAGCTGTTGAGGTAAGTCAATACTTTGCACATGCCTGAATCTTCCTTTTAGACAGCAAGGTATCTTAAAAATCCCAACTATCAAAGGTGGGTGAAAGACCAATGTTCTTATCTAGCAGAGTAAACCTTCCTAATATTCCCTGCTAATGACTTTCTGGGAGCTATATCTTGGGGGTGTTTCCTTGCTTTTTCATTATTTCCCCATAGCAGGGCAAATACATTGTCCTTAAAGCTCAACTTAGAACCAAGCAAAAGAAGGAGGGAGATGGGTAACACCACAACCTGGCCTCTTTGTCTGGATTTTCATTTTGAAAATCACTAGGCTAATTTTTATAAGAGAGAAATTATCATTGTCAGAGTTTTAATGTCAGTCTGTAGGCTCGCATGACTATATTGAGAGGTCATAGCAAAATCTACGATACATTTTTTGGTTTCAAAAAGAGAGAAAACTGACATCCATTTCAGCAGACATAGGAGCTCTTCCTAACAGTCATATTTTTTCCCTCTGGTTACACTGAAGACTGATGTGCTCTTCACGACGAAGGAAAACATTTTTCTAGGTTGTTAACTAACATTATGAACATATTTCCTTTTGGTGGAACGTGAGGTTTTATTGCTGTTGCTCCCTGATGCACAAATAAGACTGGGAAGGAAAAAAAATATCCCATCATAATGAAACAGATTTATTAAACTGGGGTTATTTGCTTACAGACTGATGCTGAAATTAGAAAAAGCCTTGTTCCCTCAGATAAACTGGTTCTGAGACATACCTTTTGTTAAAACTTAACACCTACACAGTCCCCTCCTGCAGTGGTGAAAGATAAAAAGAAAAAGCAAAGAAAAAGGAGAAAAAAAAAAACCCAACCAACTAAAGAAACTAAATAAAATGAAAGTAACTGTGGATTGCACACTAGCTTATACTGAGAGGAGGACTTTTGTGGTAGAAGAATCAATTAATTAATGAACATCTTTGATTACCTGCCCTCAGTGTTTCCTTGCATTCTTGTGTCATAAGGTGTTCTAATGTGGCTGAGATGTTCTGTGTGGGTATACTGTGATATTTCTCTTTAGCAAATATAGTCCCCATCTGAGAAAACATTAAGAGTGTGTGAATGTTCTGCTGAAACACCTGGAAACAAGAGTCTTAGTATTGATATCCCCTGCGAATTATGACTGTTAAATAATACGAAGACTATATGGCCTAGTGATCTCCTAAATACTGGGACACCTGCTCAGTTTTCTTCCTTATTCTGTTACATCTGTGTGGTTCTGAGTAAACCTGTCTGTAGTGTTTGGTTTGGGTTTTTTATCCCCTTGCACCTCTTCTCTGTCTCCCAGGCTCTCTGGAGGCTAAAATGCAGGTTTTGTAATGCACTTTTATTACTTTATTCAGCTCTTATTTCATACCAATTTTTTGCCTGCTAATTGCATATACAATTAGGCATTTATTCCTGATTGTTCTGCAAGATGAAAGCTTTGTCCTTGTATTGTGAGTGCTCCTCAGTATCAGAGATAATTCTGGAGAAAGATTTAGGATTTATGAGTCTATGTTCATTCTTTGTAACTGAACAAGTTAGAATGAGTGGCACAGATGACAGCTGATATGGTTTGGGTCTGAAGGCGGCCCGTGTATGCCTTCTGCCTTTCTGCCCCTAAAAGCTCATTTAAGTTGGAGGCAACTACTGTATATTCTTTAACGGCTTTACAATTCTGTACCCAAGCCACCTAATGGAAACCTGACACAGGTTACTACATGCTGTAGTCTTCCCAAAATCCATGGGGTTAACTATAAGAGATACCTCTTTAGTGAATGAGATTCTGCAAGGCTCTACAAGACATCAGAGATGTAACTCAGGCATCTAAAAGTGCTAGAGGGACATATGAAGAGAGAGAGGATGAGGCTAAAATCTGTCCTTCTGTTTGAGGAATGCCAGGGACACACTGTAAGTTTGTTTAGGAGATGAAAATACTGTGGAATTTGCAAAGGTTTGTGGTACAGATCAGCAGTGAGAATCAGCTCATATTTGTCCTCTGTGTGTTATAAGAATACCCTGCAACAGTGCCACTGTGCTGACTTTTCAGAGATGAACAGAAATTCAGACTTTAGTTTCCCTTTGCCCTCCCTTTCCTGAAAAGCTGCATCCTCATCCTCCAGTCTTAGCTGCATTTCATTTCTGCAGTTAGCTGAGTGCTTTGGGAAATGTGTGTCTGAGTCAATGAAGGTTAACAGGTTCAGATCCTTAGTTGGTGTCAAGTAGTATTACTCCGTCGTCACTGAAGAAATGGCACCGATTTAGGTATTATCCTATTGTATTTCTCCTGAGGACTAGCATTGTAATGGCTTTGTGCTCATTAAATGGTGTCTTCCTGACTCCGCTTTTCTTCACTCCTGTGGAAATACATCAGTTTGAAAGTTCAATCCCTGTAAAATAACATGTGTAAGGCAGCTATTCACTGAGTGGAAAATTATCTGGTTGGTTACTGGAATGCATATGTAAATCACTGTTGGGAAACGCTATGTTAAAACTTATTGTTACCAAATCCTCCACATTCTGAATCGGAAACATTGTTAACTGAGGAACTATTTTTCCTTGGCATTTTGTAAGAGGGTCCTAAAGACGTCATGAGGAGAAAGGATGTGGGTGTTGATGACTTTGAAAACAATGAGTCATTCTAGCTCTGGGACAAACATGGCTGGTTCTTTGCCATTCCAGGAGAAATTCCGGCTTCATGTGAATAGGTTTTACTAATGGCCAGGACAGAGAGTTCCTTGCTTGGGGAGCTCAGGCTCTGGGTCACTGTAGTGGGAGGCAATGGTAGTCGGCATGGTACAGGCTGAATGTGGGAGAGGAGAGCTCAGCAAATTAAAACGCAGGAAGGGCCAGACTGGTTTACTGCTGTCACCTCACTCTGAGGAGCCAGACGGTCTTTTTTTTGCCTCAGCTATTATAAGAGCATGTTTTCTTTTAAAGCCTCTTACAAAGAATCCACCACTGTCCTAAATGACTTGGCATCCTCAGGGCATGAGCCACTCAGGAAGAGGTGTCCTCTCTCATATGTGTCCTGTCTAGTTCCTTGGTAGATCACATATATTAACCTGTGTTCATGCTTTTGCTTCTGTCTTGCCGTGGGGAAGCATCAGTTTCTCCTAAGAATTCAGTTAAAATTCAGGAGTACTTGGCTAAGAGAAGTTCAACCGGTCCTGCTACATGATGTATATAGAGTTTAAATAGAAGCTCAGGGTGGTAGAGGTAAGCCAAATTCAATGTACATGATATCTTGAACTCTGTGTAGAAATCATACTTGCTTTTCCTGTCCTTATCCAGACCCCTTCTTTAAGCACATCTTTTCCAGACTTGGAAAAAGAAAGATATCTGACCAGAACATGGATGAGAGCTCTCTCCAGGAGTCCGTCTGAATTGTGCTGAGTACCCTGCAGCCCTCTTGCCCATGTATACCGTCTCTGTGCCTCTCTTATGTATTACAAGACAATTCTGGGGTTTGAATTAGGTGACCTATTTTTGTTTTGCCTTTTTAAACATTTGATGGCATAGTGTTGCTTATTCCATTTGTACCCTTGCGTTGTGGGTTTCTGTGACATCCACGTCTGTTTCTTAGTTTTCAGGGTTGATTTTTTTGTTTATTTTGTGGTTTTGTAATGTGACTTTCTCTCTCTGCCTGTCATGATATTTCAGTTATTCATAATTGCTACTATAACACAAGGCATCTCATCTACCTGGATTCTTTTGACATTCCTCGGGTTATATATAACTAAATCTATCCAGATGTTGATGTGACACAGGATTTGACAGCATCAGGGAGCTTTCAGAGTCACAGAGCCTACCTTGCTCCCATGATCTTTTCAGAAACTCTTTCACCTGTCTTCGCAATTAATCCCCATGAACTCCTAATGGCTATTCTGACTCACCTTTAGATTGAAAGCTAAACATGATAATGACATTTAGGTGAAATTTTTGACTTGCCTTGGAGCAAAATCTTGACAAACTTTGTTTTGAGAGGGGGACTGAGTATCTTGTAGTGTTCATGACAGGTATATGCTTTCCAACTAAGAAAACAAGTGAGAGGCTCTTTTATATATTCATGTGCTTCCAGATTCTAGTGGCACCTATCAGAATGCAGTATAGAGAAAGCCCAGCAACAGATGATGACAGCAAAATATCTCACTGCTGAATTAAATACCTCTCTACCATGGGGAAATGCACAGCAACAGCATTTCAATGCTGAGCCTTTATGTGCTTGTGTGTGTTGTGCCACAGACACTGACACCAGGTCTTTTCCAGGTGCAGATTCCCAGCTGAAGTGTCCTGAAATTCGGGCAATTATGCTTGGGTAAAGCAGCTTTGAGTGACAGCACAGGGGTGATGTGGGAATGTGACAGCAAACATGATAAGTACTAAAGGTCTAACCTCAGCATTGCTCCTTTGTCCTGGCTGGCCCTTTTTAAGGTCATTGTCTGATATTTTTTGGTTTATGTAGTAGGCAGTACCCATCTTACTTATTTCTTCTCCACTTACGTACTGTGGCACATTTTTATGAACAGTGGTGACTGGGTCAGGTGGAGGCACTTCGGGGGAAGGAAAGGAGCAGTTAAAAGGTGGTCACAGGATGAATATTGATTATGAATAACTGCTCCTGCAGGAGCAGGTAAAAGGTGGTCACAGATGTCACAGCAGGGCATGAAGAGGAAACTCCCTTCAAGCACCTGCTTGGAGCACCACTCAGCAGTGGGGAGAAGTGGGCATGAATGCACAGACAAATGTCTGTGGTTAAGGGAGAAACCTCTCAGGGAGCAAGCAGGACTGTGATGAGTTTTGAGACAAGGGTTTCTCTGAATCAGTTTACCATGCCCTAGGGAACCTCTGAGCTGACAGCAGCCACACCATCAGCTTTGACCTACCCTCCAGTATGTGAAACCCTCCAGGCTGTAAAACTTTCTAATACTCCTTTCTCATCAAGTCACTTTGAGTTGCCTCTTAAAAAAATATTTGCTCTTTGCTCTAGTAAAACCTGACTTTTTGCTTTAAAAGCTTTTAGGGGAACTCGTGAAGGAAAAAATAAGGTACATTGGGTGGTTGATGGGATTCTCTATGGATAAAACTTGTTACCAATAGGGTTTTGGGTAGGGGCAGTGAAAGTGAAGAAGAGCTAAACGTTTCACTGTAGGGTTGCAGAAGGCTGTATCTGTGAGATACAGCACAGCGTGGACAAACATTGAGATGCTGTCGCAGTCACAAGGTATCACAAAAGTTATTCAGACACTTTCTCATATGGATGACTGCTTTTCTTAAAATATGAATCATAAAGTCCTTCTCGAGATAGGTACTATTCACCTTAAAACATATCAAGAGAGCGCAGGGAAATACTGAGATCACTAGCCAAATTAAAAACAAACATATCTTGTCTAAATCATGCACAGTCCCTCCTGTCTTCAGATCCAGGGGATCTATACAGTTAGAGATAGCCTAGGGCAAGTGGGACGAGACAGCGCTAAGATTTTGGCATGAATTCGGATCGTCTGTCTCTAGTTCCCAGCAGTGTGTTGTCACAGATGCTACTTTATCACTTCCCACAGACAAAACAAGGGCAGGTCTCTTTTCTCTCCCCCCACCCCACTTCTTCTTAATTTTCAGCAACAGTTGCTGTGCTTGAATCCTGCTCCCATTTTTATGACAGTGGAACGTCCTACCTCCTGGCTAATTGGTGCTCTAGCAGCAGGAGATAATGTGTGGAAGCAGCAGAATTCTCTGCCTGTTCAGCATCTGTAGTCTGTTCACATATGTAATTTCAATATGAAGTTTAAGTGTTATAAAAGTGAGTCCAGATAATAATTGTTTGAAAAATGCACAGGGGTATCAAAGCTTGTGTAGTTTCATGATTTCACTTAAAGTTACCAGCTTCTTAGAAACAATAATGAGGAACATGCCTAAAAGAAAGTCCTTTAAAATGCATGTTAAAATTTCAGGGTTGATAACTATTGATACATTACAGAGACAAACACAATGTTCTCTGAGAGGCTATTTCCTAAATGAAGTGTTTTGTATGTCCAGCTTGACAAACACAGGAATGCATTCACACTGTCCAGAAACATTCTCTCTTTTAGTGTAGGCTCAAGAGTTGCTTTTTATGATATTTTCTGTGCAATGTGCTCTTAGGATCCTGCAGATATTGAGGACTAACCAGATATCTAGGCCATCATATCAGCCAGGCAATCTCCTTCCTTTCTTTGTGAAACTGCTTCTTTCTTGGCCCAAGGCTGGGTGTTGTATGCAAGAGAAACTGAGGTACCCAGGATTTCAATCTGAAATCATATTTCACCTCTGATCTGTAACCCCCTTAGCTACATCCACAATGCACTGAGATCTACCAGGAGCATCCTTTCAAGCCCCTGTCACCCTTTTCTCTGTTAATGTGGAAGGAGCCATGGCAAGAGACAAAGTGTATTCGAAACTTATGCTTGTGGGAATGGTTTATAGACAAAAAGTTGGATGTAATCTAATCACCCCACAATAAATTCCTGCCTGCTTCATGCTTTGTTGTTCTATTTCTGTCCTCTCTTGTTCATTCCCATTATCACCCAGGGCATCCCTTTCCCCTTCTCTTGCTCTTCCTGCTCCTGAAACCCCAATCTGCATTTAGTAAATAAAGGGTGAAATGAGTTCTCATCCACCCGACTGTCGCTTCAGGTCTGAAATGCGAAAGGCTCTGTTGACGATGCGGTGCCCAATTTAAAGCAATATCACCTGTCAGTTTGATAAAAGGCAGGGAAAAAAAATCATGTCTTGGCCAAGGGGGGGAAAAAGTGTCATCTAAAATAAATGCTAACCTTAGAAAGAAAAATACACACAAACAAATGGCTGGGAATTGCTTTCATGGTTATATTCACTGGGGCTAGTTCTCAAAACATAAATTACTGCTTATTTGTGACTCAAACACAATGGCCAGGAATGAAGCTTGCAGGTTGGCAAAGATGCAGACTTATTTGTGATGGTAGTTTATCATAGCCATTGAAATGTGTGGTGTGAAAGGTACGTTTGCAGAACCTTGGGCTCAGCTGTCTCTGTCATCTGATTTTTCTTTCTGTCAGAAAATTCTGTCCTTGCCCTCCTGAGCTTTTGCTCATGTTCCAGCCTACAGAAATGAGAACGGTGTCCTGCTTGTTTGTTTGTTTGGGTTTTTTAAAGTAAGCATCTTACTTTATGCTCCAGCTTTTTGTTTCGCTGCATTTCATGCTGTAGCAGAGCTACTTCAAGGAGGATGGATGTGGCTCTGGGGTTGGTACTTTGTTTATGAACACCCTTTTCACCTTCAGCTGCAGATTATCACGCAAAAGGCTTTATTACTTGAAGATAGTTCACTACCCCATTGGAAATTAGCTCAGTCACCACCATACATCAGTGATTGCTTCCCTATAACTACAATTTAGAGGGTTTTCCATCTAGATGACCTGAAAAAATTCCCCTGAGCAGAAAAGCTGCAAGAAACTTGTCTGTGGATGGCAGAACGGGGGCAAATGTTGATGAAGATTATGTTGCATAACAAGACACCCATCACAGAGGTGACTCTTCTGGTCTATGCCCACCTGACCTGTACCTTTAGCCAGAGTATGTGACCAGGGCAAAAGAAGCACAAACCCTACAAATGGGTTCTGGGAGTTGACAGCTAGAGCATGGTTTAGCTAGGTTTTTGCTACATGGCTTAGACAGATGGTTGCAATGGAAGACAAAATATCTGTAAGATATATAAACAAGTATGTGGTGTTCTGCAGTATATGAAATCGTCATCCGGGAGGTTGTCATCTCCCTTGAGCTGGCTAAGAAAAACATTGCAACAGATACGTGTAAGAAAACACGTATTAATTGGAAAGTGAGACAGTGAATTCCATCCTAACAGATGACAAATAAATGTTTCCACCTGAGGGTGGTAAAGGATTGAATGGGCAAGAGATCCAGTCTATGTGTCCTCTAAAGAAGGGACAGTTTAACTTAGAGCAAGACCAAATTTATTGGCAAGGCACAATATTATTGTTTTGGACTTGGGCACTGTCATAATTCTTATTACTATTTTGTTAACTATTAGACTGCAGAGAGGGCAACCTAGATCACTCACTCTCAAGGTTTAAGTTTTGCTCCAAAGCCAGTTTGATTCTGATTTCAGACAAAGGCTTTTACTCAATCTGCAATGCACTGTGATATCCAGCAGGTAGAAAACATTGAGTAAGATTGCTTCCTGCAATGATATATAGAATCATTCAGTCACATCTCTGAGCTATTTAGGGGAAATTATCCCTGGGGTTGTATCATTAGTTTAAAAGCTGCCTCAATTGTTTTTCTGTCAGGATAATTTTAAACCACGCAAGAGTATTAGTTGAAAAAACATACTTGAAAATGAGTCTAACTCCTTCCATATTGCTCAAATCTGGTTTTCAGGTAATATTTTCCTCTTCATTTGTAACCACTCTATTAAGGGGTGGAGAGCAAAGTTCTGTCTCTGAGTTGTCCAGTGACTTTCTCTCTGAATACATCTACCCTCTTTTAATTAGATAACTCAACTTTCATGGGCTTGTAATTCGTCCGCTAGCCTTGTCTGCCCTTGCTACATCAAAAGGAAAGGAACACAGCTTTGAAAATTTCCAACCACAGTCCCAACTAATGGCAAAATCCATGAAATAACAAAGCGCTAGCAAAGGGAAAACCCTGTTCACATTAATCAGTAATGTGAGCAGTTTTCAAGGCAGTTTGCTTAATTAAAAGTCTCTAGAGTCAGAAAGGAAATTTAGACTAAATGATGAAACTCCTCAAAACTAGAGATACTTAACAACAAATATGATTGTTGGAGCATCAATGAGTTGTGAGTTGGTCGAAATACCAAGTTAGAAAGCAAATGAAACTTTCTGTACATCATGAAATGTACATGAAATATGAATGGAAAGTTCTGCACATCAAAGAGGAAAAACTGAAATAATAAGAATGGTGAATGGTAAATAGCAATGTGACCTAAAGACTGAAGGAAAGACAATGCAGGCAGGCATGAAGGCATTAGGGGAACTCCCCAGGTGACTTCTGGCAAGTTGCTTTAGCTTTTACGAATAAAATGAAGTAGCACGGCTGTGTTATATATTGAGGTATAAGGGAAAAACCATAATGAAATGGAAGAATATGAGTACTCGGGCAGTATGTGCTCTCTCTTGCATCTCAGAATGTAGATTCTGCCTTCAGCTCCATCCTGAGTCTTTCATGACTGTGGTTTCTCTTTTGAAATTTGAATGCATATTAAGATAACAGAGACAAGCATTCTGTCATGGAGGGATGAACTGGACTGGCAAACTGCTATCAGAGCAGGCAGGCTGGGATGACACAGCTTGCATGTTTGGTTAATCACAGTGATCTTGAGGCACATGGCAGGACCAGTAGCCTTAGCAATGCAGAAATGTCTTGTAATAACTGCTCCAAGGGCAGATAGTGAACAGTGATCCCTCTATTTCATCCATACCCAGCTGCACTTACTTGCTCTTTTATAAGCAACAGTTCTTGACAGGCCTGAGTGTCTTCAGGTAAACAGAAATAATTCCAGCATTTTTAGTCCCAAAATTGCTCTTTCAATATGAATCGTAAATTAGGTTTTTCCATCGGAATCCATAAGAATGATCCAAAGTGGTGTGATGTATATTCAGTTAGCAGAAAGATGGAGCTACATGTACCATAGACCATGTTTATCACAAAGAGAGAAACAGAGCTTTTGAAGCTGCCTTGGCCTCACTTGCTTTCCACCAGAAGGAAGATAAGACTCTGTCACGCGCTGCTGGCAATATGAGTGCTTCTTGAATGAAGTCTGTAACAGAACAGCAGCACTGATGTTTGAAACACAGACAAGGAGCAAATAACTCTGATGCAAGGAGCATTTCCTTGTGCCTTGTTAATTTTTCAGCAAAAGATACTCAGTAGTTAATAGAAATGCATTCTTCTCACCCTGAAATAACTGTATAAAATCAGACCACAAAAGACAGTCTGTATTTTAAAAACGTATGCAGGCAAAAGGGGAAGGCCTTGCAAGATGATGGTTTGTTTTCTGGGACGAGTCTGGAAATGCATCATTATCATCTTCCTTCTTTCTGTCATCTAATGTGATCCCTCAGTATTTATGAGGATCAAAAAAACATTAGTCTTATAGGAAATGTCTTCTGAAATTGGTGCTATCAATCAGAGAAATATCCAATGACAAAACATTTGAAAGCATTAAACTTACATGACCCAAAGGACACATTTATAGAACTATACACAGAGTCAGATTTCAAGAGCTAACTCCAAGGTGTGCTTCAAATGACTGTAAGGTGCCAGACAAATAGTAAATATTAACAAGGAATTGCTGGAGTCTGGAGAGACTCTGTAGACAAGAGACTCTGGAATCTATTTTATTAGAGGATTTCTCCAAAACTCTGGATTTGTTTGGATTTGAATTAAATCTGATTTTTACAATTTGAGATCTTCTCTGCTTAGAAGGGATGGGATGTAAATATTGCCTGTTCAAAGTCTGAATTTTATGCAGCTAGAAAGGAAGGTTGTCCATAACTTCTTTTCTAGATTTCCCTCTCTCCTGTTGCCAATGAGCATTGCAGCAAACTTAGTTGGGACTCAGATGCCTAAACAAGTACGTTGTGTCATTTTAGATGTCCTAGGACATTCTACCTACCTTCCAACTGCCAGAAGAACAGATGTTGAACACATGAGAAAATCATACCTGGCAGCCCTGTGCATGCTCAGCACATTGACATTTGTGCAACTGACTCTTATCTCCTCTGTCGGTGCTGTTGGAAGTAAATCCTGCTAGCTCACATACAAAACATACAGATCCCGATAAAAGCACTGTCCCCATAGCTGGTGATGTTAGACAATAAATAGCAAGCTGTTACAAGGAAAGAAGTCCTGCCCATGGACAGAGAGATATCACAGACACTAAATCAGTATGTCCTTGAGATAGATGCTCTGAGTAAAACCAGCAAAAAACGTCAAGTAATACCCAAATCTGTGTAACCTGGATGTTACCAATCATGTCGGAGTTCAGTTCAGCTCATTCAGGCTTTTTGGCAGCCTTGGGCAATTTCAGCAGAATAGGAAAGCCTACAAAGAAGGCACCAAAGCATAAAGCATATTTTAGTGTGGCACATTTCAAACAGAAGTAAATGAAGTTTCTGCATAACTGAGGGGAAAAAAGAAAAGTCTTAGCAACAACAAAATGTTACCATAGGACAAACAATTGTGTTATATTCCTGTTCTTTGTTGTGCTCCTTGCAAATCAAACTTACCTGTCTGTGTACTGTGCTCCATCCTGGTCACTAATGTTATAAAAAATTTCAATAGAAAGAAATCTGTTGGAAGTACTGTCCATAATAAAGCCATTTCTCAAGCACCTTGTTGGGAAAGACTTTGGGGATGGCTGACTATTCTGCATATGCTGTCTATAAGCTCATTGAAGAATAGGTATTGTGAGCCTGATTAATACATTTTTTATGCACTAATAATCATCCATTGTAGATCTACCTCTGAAAACCACAGTACGTCATTTCTGTGTTAAACTAAAAAAAGCTCTTTTTCTGTCTAAGGGCCATTGAGTAGCGATGTGCCCAGTGATCTTGAATACAAGGACATTTGGCATCTAGTATTGATGGAGAGAAAACCCCATCGTCTCTCCATGGTTTGTAATTATCCCTTTTCAATGATTTTCCTGACTGCATGAGTTTGTGAAAAATTTTCCACCTGCAGTTTAAAAAGACAATCTCCATTTCATCCTCCAGAGGTACAATACTCCACAAGAGATCAGGACTTCACCTTGGTTGGGGTACCTTTGCATTAGTAAGATGTCTACTTTGCTGCATCTCAAAAGGCACAAGTGTAAACTGTAATTATATGTATTCAGAGAGAAACAATATCCAGCATGGGCATAAACGTTCATGAGAAAAAATGAATCTGTGATTCAGAGTTAAATGTAGTATGAGCGTGACTAACAGCAACCCATGTGTTTCTAATAGTCACACCTTCCCACTTTGCGAAATCAACATAGGAGTCTTTCATTCTTATCACAAATCTAGTTGAGTCATTGTAAATAATTACAAAGTTCATGCTATACTTTTTAAGTGATGCTTTTTCAACATTCAGTCACAGTGGCAGTTCGGGATGAGAAGATAGCTTCCAAAAAAAATAGGATAGCTCACATGAAATGCATTACCATAGGAAATGTGACTGTGAGAAGTGCTTGACAGAGTGCAGATGACTTATATATTTGGAAGATGCAAGATGTATAGCAACCGACTTGGTAGGACCCAAGGCAAAAAGTGATAAGTGAACACCAAATACCCAGAGATGTTACAAGTGTTGAGTGATAGCAACATTTTGGCATAATCCTTCTTGGGGATGGTGTCATATTCTCTGATATATACTGAACTGGTGTCTGGCTTTGCTCTATACCTCAGAAAATATGCAGACAATAAGAGAAAATATTAGTGTGTGTGCATGCATGTGTGAGACAGAGCGAGTGAGAGAGGGAATACCAACCAGTGACCTTTAATGGATGGAGTCAGAAGCAATCAACTTCACATCATAAGATCAACTGAATATCAGAAGCTTTTCAGAGTGTTTTCAGACTGTTGGAAATTCTTTACCTCTAATATTTGAGCTACATAGGTAGGATGATTTCAACACAATGTCTCTTCAAAGTTCCTGTGAATCAGGACATGAAACACAAAGGAAAAGTTTGTAGACGATGGTGGCTTTGTTCCAGGGTGTTTGCAGGTATACACCCGGAGAATATACAAATATCAAATGTTAACAAAATGGAGATAGTAAAGCAGATAAAAGTAAAAGTAATGAGTTTCATACAATACACAATAGAAGTCCGTGAAGGCATGAATATTTTTCCACTCCTCCTTGTTCCATTTCATTTTCTTCCTCCCCTACGATTTGATGGTTTTGTATTTTCAGTTGTTCCACAAGGCATTTGATTTTAGACTCTCAGTTTTGTGTTCGTTTTTTTTGTTAGGCTTTTTGGGGGATGCTTTTTTGGTTTGGGGGTTTTGGGGGGAGTTTTTTGGTTTTGTTTTTTTTTTTTTAACATAGAATTTGCTGAGTAAAGCATTTGAAATTCTGGAGTAGGCAACACCAGAGCAGAACAAAATGGTATCATGAGCTCTTCTCACTCTGGGTTTTGCAGGACTAAATATGCTTCTTTACCATTTTCTCATCTGTACCACCTTCAGTTCCAGAAAAATCTGCTGCTGTGGGTACTGGATACCACTGATGTACTTATCTAATGAAAAAGATTCCTGTGAGGAAATGGGGATTTGACTAAATTGCTATGTTTCACAGGCAAGTCTTGATTGTTCGGAGCTTTTCTCTGCTTCACTTCTGAGAGGCTCAGGAGCAGTGCTTCAGCTTCACATATAACGACATGCAATTCAGTTAGCACAATCTAATCCAATCCATTGCAAGCACTTTTACAAAGGCATTGTGGCACTACCTAGAAGCCTGAAACTTCTGCTTTTTGGCAAACCTCAGAGCTTCAGTCTTTTGGTTAACTTTTGGAATAACCCAAATGGTTTAGTTTCTTGAGTTTCAGTCAGTTGTAACGTGGGTAGATGAATAGTATGATGAGATTAAGTGAAATTCTGGTGCATTTTGAGTTTATTTATGTGGTGTGTGCCCACCAAAGCTGCTCTGTCACTCCCATTCTCAACTGGACAGGGGAGAGAAAAGAAAAGCTTGTGGGTTGAGGTAAGGACAGGGAGAGATCACTCAGCAATTCTTGTCACAAGCAAACAGACTTGACATGGGGAAATTAGTGTAATTTATTACCAATCAAATCAGAGCAGGATAATGAGAAATAAATCCAAATCTTAAAACACCTTCCCCCCACCCATCCCTTCTTCCTCGGATTAACTCTATTCCCACTTTCTCTACCTCCTCACCTCCAGCGGCACAGGAGGACAGGGAACAGGGATTGTGATCGGTTCATCACATGTTGTCTCTGCTGCTCCTTCCTCCTCATAGGAGAACTCCTCACACTCTTCCACTGATCCAGAAAGGGGTCCTCCCTGCCCTGCAGGTGAAGATCTGCTGCATCATGGACCTCCATGGGCTGCAGAGGCATAGCCTGCCTCACTATGATCTGCTCCATAGGCTGCAAGAGAATCTCTGCTTAGGTGCCTGGAGCACTTCCTGCCCTTCTTCTGCAACGACCTGGATTTCTGCAGAGCTGTTTGTCTCACACATTAAGTGATGATGGTGTAATCCTGCGCACTGGTTAGTTCTTGTCTGGATTTTTGGCAGAGCTGTTTCTCTGGACTGGTTTTGATGATGCTAGAAAGTTCCTTTCTTCCTGCATTCAGGATATTTGGCTGAGATTGGAACTGGAGCTCAATGCACAGATTAAGAGAGAAACAAAGGGTTTTTCCCTGTGTTAGTGTCTGTTCAGTGAGTATTTTCACGGGGGAGGAGAGAGGCATAAAAACCCTAGGTACCTGGAAAGACTCTTCTCCTAGCTTGGGCTGCAGGCTCAGGACAGTTAAAAACCTCTAGGTTAAAGACATTCTGTGAGTTATCCAAAGGCAAATGCCTGAGCTTCTAGTATACCTCATAGATCTATATCTTTGGATCCAAGAATGGTTTTGATTTCATTGACTTCTATCCAAATACGGGTGCTCCTGAACATATATTGTCTCTCCATACATAATGTGCTGGTTTCTGTTGGAAGAATGTTCAGATCTGGGGATGAGAAAGGAGCAAAGCTTATCTTCCATCAGCTCCCCTGCCTGGAGTATCAGGGGTCTGCACTCTCAGAGTGTGCCCAAGTTTACTTTTCTATTTAGACATAGTTATGATGTCTCAAAATTAATCCTTGGAATTTTTTGTCATAGACCTACTTTTGATAATCCTTCCATTCATTTCAAACAGAATCAAGTCATGATCACATGCACCTGTTTTATCATGCAGTGGCCATATCTGTAATCTACAAAGACCTCAGTCTTCTATAAGCTATAAAGACCTCAAAGTTTAGCACTATTTACATTATACAACATCTACAACTCCATGTTATTGCTGGATTACTCCCTCCAGAAATTTGCTAAATGCTCTGTGTAATAGTAAGCAGCTTCTGGCCAGAACATGTTCCTTTTTAACACTCAGGTCATAAACTGCCTATTAAAAGGACATTAAAGCCAAAGAAAATCTATTTGAAGCCTCAAATAGGCACTAGATAAGGCCCACACTAGAGAATATGCTATATAAGCATGCTCATAAATCATTAAAATTAAGATAGAATCTATCATTAATAAGTAAAGTTCAAGGACAGCCTTTATCTTGTTAAATTATCCAAATTTTGCTGTCTATTAGCATACCATTTCGAATGTAAAAATGGCTGTAGGGTTTTTTCACCCTTCTTGTTAATAGCATATTATGCAGGATAAAAAGCCTTAGCAACTGTTCTAGGATGCCATAATAATGCTGGAATTATTCTTTGGGGGAGGTTGTTGTATTAAGCAGCAAGTAATTAATGGTAAATTGCACTGGAAATTCTTGGAAAAAAGACAAATTACATACGCTTTTGTACTCATACCCAGCAAGTCCCATGTAATTAACAATATTAAGATAAATATGAGAGGAATTATTAATGATGAGATTAACTTCACATTATAGTGCAAACAGATGTATTTCATCTATGCATGTGGTAGGAATTGAGTTAGTTGTAATTGCTAAAAATATCTGACATTATTGCTTCTTAGAAATTCACTGCAGAACTATTGATTATTATGCAATCCCTGATATTTGTATTGTGACTTCTGTCCCCACAGATCTCAAGTCCCGAGATCAGTTTTGCTAGGTGGATTGAGGGGTATTTTATTGAAGCTGCAACTGTTTGACAAGATGAAACATTCATTCTAGATAATGTGGGTCAGAGCCTCAGTAAGCATCTAGCTTCTGTGACCATGTAATATATTATAAATTGCTAGCATGGAAGGGGACTGATCCACTTGGCACTGTATTCAGCCCAGGTTCATGAGTTAACTCGCCATTAAAAACCAAGAATAGGTAGGGAATTGCCAGAAAATAAAAAGCAGCACATAACAAGAGAAGGTAACCTTTCAAATGGAAAGTGAAGAAAGGTGGGGTACCCAGATGAAATTTCAAAGGTAAGAGATGGAAGCAGCAGAATAATTTCCTCATCTGAATTTGTCTTCAGTGGTGGTAGTACTTGCTCTAGTGCATTTGTTCTGTGTCTCTGGGATCTTTCAGATATGGGAGGAATTCTGCAGATTATTCTTGAATTTAGAAAACCCATTTTTGACTTTCTAATTGTCATTGTCTAACTCAGTTAGAAAGTTCAGTTTCTTTGTGCCTCAGTTTCCCCACCTATACCAACTAATAGGTTGATATCCATTCTCAGACACTTCAGCGTATATTGACAATATGGACTGAGGGCAGCTGGGCTCTCACAAGAGACATACATGGTTTTTTTTCTTGTTTCCAGGCAGATTCATGTCTGCTAATATGATCTGAAGGGCTATTGCCTTGAGTGAATGTTCACATCTCTCAAATTGCTAAAACCATTTCTTCTTTGACCTTTCTGGCCCCTGATATTCCTGCCTCTTTAAGGATCAGATTGAATCCTGCTTAAGTCCTGGATCTGACCGGCTATTATAGTAGACTTCATCTGTTTCCACCTTGAAGCAGGCCCTTCACATAATGGCTTTTAATTCCACAACGGACAGGGCATCACTTTGGTGACAACTGAGAGCATTTTGTTTGTTAAAACTGTCTCCAGGAAGAAAGAGATTTGTGCCTACCTTAGCACAAAGGCACAGGGGGAGTGCTTATAAATCCTCTCTTTCAACCTCACTGGCACGTACAAAGGAGCAATCACAAGAGCTTCTAGGTTAATTAATCAAGGCTCTCAGAAATGCAGATTCTTAATGTCTTCAGGTGCCTTTCACCTACCCTGTATGTCCTGGTTTGAATCCAGCTGAAATCAGTAGAGATGGAGGGATGCAAGTGACTTCTGCCTGCTTTGTTCAACAGTGGCAAGAACTGGTGACCTCAGCTGAGCCTTCGTTTCACTAGGCAGCTACAGGTTTAATATCAGAGTAGTTATTAGCCACCTTGGTGTGCAGGCTTGGGCTGAATGTGTGTAGAAACACATACTAGACAGAGTCTCTTCAGGTCATGCTGGAGAGATGCTGGTCCATGATTGACTGAACACTTCAGGTGTCACAATGTGCTCTGTACCTGCTCTCATTTTGCACTGCTTGCTCTCTTGCATGTTCCCTCTCTAAGGGAACAGGGAATTAAAGGCTATCATTTTGTCTGTCAATCAAGTAGACTGGTGTCTCTTGTGAGAACCCAAGTGCACTTGAAGTCATTCAGCTTATTTTCTAGCCATAAGAATAATAGAAAATTGTTCTACTCTTGAATTATATATATCTTCGAAATTTTTTTATTTTTTTTTTACTACAAGGACACTTTGGTGCCTTTTCCAAGGTAAAATAATTATCTTCTAAAGGTAGAGGTGCCAGACTCTGTGTGTTTCCATGGATTTTTAAAGCTTTGCTATGGGGTCTGTATTTTCTGATATACCTGTGCAGTGCCTGGCACAAAAAGTTGCTGCTCTTCATTAGGGTCTGCAAGTTGGTCCTTGAAGGAAACATGGGATACTGTATCATCATCTAATGCAATTTTATACATTTTCATGTGTATACACTGCACTTCTGACAAACTACACCCTTTATTAGGATTTGAAAAGTCTTCATGCAAGCTGAGCCAAGGCAGACACAGAGATAGGAAATTGCTATAAGGAACAGTGAAGACCATAGGAGATAAGAGGAAGCAAAAATATTAGAGAAGAGAGGTCCTTTGGGACAGATTTTCTCTTATTCTTCTTTTACAGTACTGAATTAAGTTGTTTAAACCTACAATGTGAAGGTTATAGGGAGGAAAGCATGCTCCCTGAAATTGTTTAATGCAGTTTTCCTACCTGTTTGGTGTGGTAACAAGATGATTTTTCAACTCTCTGGTGGTTAATTCTCACATTTCTTTGCTGCCCAAGATAGTGTTTTGTTTTCTGTTAGACTGTGGGATTTCCATGGATATTTTTAGCTTCTAATATGCCTGACAACATATAAATGAAAGAGTTTTGGAGCCCACACATAAATAACTGACCCCTAGCATTCTTTTGGGAACCCAAAAGGTTTAGACTTAAAAGCCCCCAGGAAATGCAGCATTATTCATGTATGACCTCAACAGTATGTTGAACTTTAGAATGGTTACATCCGTCAAGCCTGCCTTGATGTCCTCATCGGTAATAACAACTCAGAAGATGCCGAGAATAATGATTTTTTACTGTGTCCACAAAAGTGCTGCTTTAGCAACTGTAACTTCTGCTTTAAAAGAGGATGTCATCAATGCAAAGGGCAGCTCTATATTTTTCTGTGACTACAGCAGTACCATTACTGTCCAGAAAAATGACAGAGGAATGGATTTACTGTTTTAAGGGCTCCTCAATAAGTCATTGGTTTCAGTGGAGAAGCGTTTGCCTAATTTATTGAGGAAGCAATCAGTCACCAGAAAATACATCCCATACATTAAAGTAAGCCTTTGGGTCCCTGCCCAGCTCAAGCAACTAAACCGACACATCTCTGTAACAGTAACATAGACTGGTAGTCCCAGACATTAAGTGGTTTGGGGTTTTTTCGCTAGTGGCTTCACGAACAGCATGGAAATGTTGGCATGGGGAAGACACAAGCCTTGAGAGACATCTGAGAGAACCTTGCAGAGAGAAAGGGTTTCTGCTGTGAAGAGAATAAGGAGTTGTGGGCTTCCATTGCAAATAAAGGTATCCAGGTCAGGCTTTAGAAAAAAACATCTAACGTGAAGGATCACTATGCTTTTGAAATATTGTAAGTTTACTAAGTACAGTTATTTAATCAATTGAAAGTTTTAAGGCCAGGCAGGTTATGGTATATCTGTAGGTCATTATAGTAGCTTGAGAAGGATATCACTAGGCTAGGCTTTTAAATGCACCTTAGAAGAAACGTCTAGACAGAAGCAGGATATTGAGACTCAGAAAGATGAATCTGAAGTCTTATACAGTCAGTTCATAGTGGGGTCATCCCAGCCTTTGTGGCCACAGGCCACTTTCTCAGCTGACAGGATGAAGGAGGGTGTAGTCCATAACCACAACCCATGCCCCTTGTTTCTACCGGATGTCATCCTTCACTGTGGTGAATCCACAGTTAAGGCCACACAGAGCGTCCTTTATCCCTGAAAACCTGCGCTAACTGGCTCTCATGACTGCTTTACAGATCTCTCTTCTTGGAGTCAACATTTCTGCATTCTTTCACTTGCCATAGATGGCAAATCCAGGAATCAGAAATGGTCTGCATCCTTTCAAATATTTTCTGGAGGGCAGGATTTGGGTATAAGTACTAGCTAGTGGATTTAACCACAGGAGATGAAGGAAAGTTAATGCAGACTGACCTGATCCTGCACTGTAGTTCTTAGCCAGCAATACATCAGACCATCAGAGAAATGTACTCCTTTACCATGGGTTGAGGGGAGCAAACACAATGGCTATTAACAAGTAACTGGTGCTGAGCACTTGCCATTAATCCCTCAGCAAGCTCAAGAACATTTTATTGCAAGCTGGTCAGCTCTACAATGATCATTTTGTAGGTGACCTCTGCTCTTACATTAGCTATTTACTTCTTACGCAAAAAAAAAAGCTAACTGCAGCAGAATAAATAATATGTTAAGTAACTTTATAAGCTATAATAACAGTCTAATAAAAACATTTCCAAGGTTGAGCACTACCGCTTCATATGTGCCTTTTTGATTGCATGTCCTGAATTTGAACTCTAATGGACAATGGTAGAAGAGGTAAAAATGGAGCAATAGACATTCAGTATTGCAAATTTAACTTATTTCACTTCACTGATTTTGATATTTTTCTTAACCATCATCTCTGAAATATTGTTATGGCTAACATTAACTTTCATTGAAAAGTAAAGTTGATTTTGACCCCTCATAGCCACAGTGAAAGTGTGAGCTGCCAGCAAAAACCTGCAAGGCACATTCTTTTCAAAAAACGACAACAAAAACCCCACCAAACTGCAGAACATATTTTTTTTAACCTTTCTCCTCTTAAACCCATGTCATGATTTTGAAACACGTGATTCCTTGCTGCTGAAATCATTAGATTAAAAATACCGTGTATGTCAGCAGGCAAAGAGGTATCACTTCTAACGGTCAGGTCTGTTCTGCAGGGGTGTTGTCATACTATTGATTCCTTTTGAAGCCTGCATCCTTATTATTGACTTTCCTAGCAGCTGAGATATTTCCCGTATTTCTCGTATCAGTCCTGCTGGGATCTGGAGCTGAAGCACAAGCGCTTGCCCTTTCTATTTGTATTGCTAGTGTTTTATAGCAGCTAAACAGCTTAGTTGAATGATTTCTGTAAAAACTGGTTAAAAGGACATTTCTAAACTCAAAACTCAGTTTTCAATTAAATGCTATGTGAGTGTTCAGAAAATGTCTGCTACATTGCGAAAATGTAGTCTTTTGGTCAAAATATCAAAATTCAAAGTCTTAAATAGTTAAACCAAGAAACTGCATCTCCCTGAGTGCAGAGCTTCTAACCTGTCTTTCTCTTTGTCCAGGGTGCATTTCCATCTCCTGCTGCATCTCCAGTAACTGCTCCTATTCTCATGAGCACCTGATAGATCATTTGTTTTCCAGAGAAGTACTAATGGTGCATCATAGAAAATGCATTATCCTCAAGATGCTTCATTTACAAAAGCATTTGAGGCATTTCAGCTACAAGTCCCATGAGGTACCATGAAAGAGCTCAATATCCTCCCTAGTACTTTCTGTAATGGTTCCACTGTGTACACTAATCCTTCCAAGTAGGTGTTTTCAGTTCTGGGATTTTCTTTCTCATTCTATTGATCTGACAAAGTTATTTTTTAAGCTTCCTTGACATATTGTAAACCTTATCTACTGATTCAGGCTTTTGCTGTAGGCCAGGAGCTTGAGAAGGTTGAATTTAATTTTACAGGTGTGAGGGAATGTATTTGAGCTGGGTTTTAGTCAATTTCATGTCTTGTTAATTGATGTTTTATCATTCTTGTACACGCATCCAGAGGGGATCCACATTGGAACCCTTTTTTATGGTGTGTAAAATAAATAAAATGACATAAAGTTCATGCCTTTCACCAGTGGAGTGTTCTGTAAAAAATCATATGGATTCTTCAGGGGTCACTAATTGTTCCAGAAGTCTGGTAGAGATCCCAGGAGAGACCTCACCTTGTCAAATATATCAGGTATTACTTTTCCCTTGGGCGCATACCTTCTGTATATGCATCTACTTGCAGTATTTGACATTTTCTAGTGCCATCTTGGGTGTGCAGAAGCAGATCTGTGAGCAAGAGTTTTATGAACATTTTTTTTGGAAATGGCAAAATGTCACTGCATGGCTTTCTTAAATAAAGAAATAGTGAGTGGTAAGAGAGCACGGAGTTGGTTACAGAGCACATGCTCTGTAGTAGTTGAAATAGCTCCTCCATGGTAGCAATAGTATTACAAAGTTATGGGCTTGCCATAGCCAGACATTTTAATTAGTGGGACTTTATTTGATCTGAACCTACTAACCATAAAAGAGTCAGGTCTCTATAGATATGGTATAAAAAAATTAACCCGTTAATGCTGATAGAAGTAACTATCTGCTAGACACAGTCTCCATCCTCCTAAATGACATTCAGTTCATATCATGCATATGAATACATGTTAAGGTACCTCTCAAGTATTTTAAGGCCAAAGAGACCATTACAATTGGTGATTTATGCTGTCGGTAAGAATATGCATTTCAGTAAGCTTATGTCATCCCTTTCAGAGACATTTTAGACAATTGTAGCTTATTATGAGTTGTTTTTACTATTACTGAACTACTTATAATGTGGGGGTGAGTAGAAACTTAGTATGGACCTTTTCCTTGAAAGCTTTCCTTAAGGGATCGTTCATTCATTCACAGTGTCATTTAGTAAAGGTTCAGTTTAAGCTGATATTAAAGTCGTCTTTTTAACTAGAAAGTTGAGAGAAGAATTTTACACAGATTTTGCAGGTAACTGAGGGTTTTATTTCCACTGCGGGTTTTCTCCATTTTCAACTCAGTTTTTTCTGTTTTATTTACTGAAACATATTTGTCTAGTCAAATCTTAGACTGGGTCTGGAAATCTCCTGCTGAATCTCCAAAGAGCTGATTGGTGTGAAGATGCTTTTGTTTGAATAAGCACCATGTGCAAAATAAATCTTTCAGTTGTAATTTCCCTTTTGTGATTCCAGTTCATGACCAGCACAGCCTCCTATTGTGCACATTGTGGATATTTCTGAGGATTTTTACAAAAATACTTTCATTTGAATGTATCCAGGGCTGGTAATCTTTGATCTATTTCTCCTTTTCCTCTATCTTGTTTCTGTCTTCTGATTTCACTCCTCAAGTTCCTTGCTTTCTCTCCCATGTTGATAGAGGCTCTTCATGAATTTCTATTTCTTTCACATTCCTTCCTTCCCTCCCTGAGTTCCTTTTTTCCTCTTTAGTTCGTTGATTGCTGCTGGGGGCTAAAGTTATAATTTAATCAGCCTGTTCTGCTCTGCTGCCTAAAAAAATACACCTTCTTCCTCAACACTAAATAATTCTTCAGCTTGCCTGCTGTCTTTCAGCTTACTCTATTATGGAGTCTTGTCCTGCTGGTACAGTGTCCTCTCACCATTCACTGGAAATGCCTTCTTTCCCCTGACCCCCCTGCCTTCCTTGCTTCATGCCTTACACTTCTGGGCTGCGTGTGACACAATGGAGTGGGATGTCTGCTGTTAGGGATTGCAAAGAGATGATCAACCCCAGGGCCATCTCTTCAGCAGCTGTGTAGACAGTAATACCTTCTCTGCATTTCCTGTGTCGCTACCTGTAATTTGAAAGTCTGAATTCTCATTTAAAACCTCAAGCCCTTGCAGAATGATAGCTACAGTAAATCAGATGTTGTCTTGTTTTAATGAAATGTAAATGAGAGCCAGTAGTGGGCTTAAAACAACACAGGAGATTGAATGAGCATGAGCAACAAAGGACTATCTGAGCAGGAGTCTGGGCTGCCTGAAAGATTATTGCAGTTATGGCTTGATTGAGCCTTTGATCATATACCTTAATGGATGTTTTTTCTTATGATGAATCACCACACAGTCTGCTTGTTTCAGTAATGAGGTTAGGGGGGCTTTTATAAATATTTCTACAGTTAAAGGCAACAGGTCAGTTCTCAATTCCTGAGTCTGATACAGATACCTCGTAGGGTGCTCAGCTACTCTTTAATATCTTTATACCTTAGTTCTGTAAAATAGCAATGGCAATAACCCTTTTGCTGACCTTGTCCATTTAGACTGTGAACCTTAGGAGCTGCCTGATTGAACAGCACCTGGGCAGTAGGCCTCCCAGCACAGAAACTGCATAAAACCTTGGATCCAGAATCCGAATGCCTCTTTTGGTTTGTGACTTTGTAGTGTGATGAATCAAAATCTCTAGTTCTGCACTAGAGGTTTCCATGCTCTACATCTTAGCTGGAGCTCAGACTGGGTTTTTAGTCTTGCAATTAAAACTCACCTGAAGTCCTCGTGCCACAAGTAACTTCATTGATATACACAGGACAATACTGGACAGCAAGGACTTAAAAGCAAATGTGAAAAATTGAAGTCCAAGATGTGATAACCCTCAAGCACTTTTGTACACTTGCAATTCAAAGTTACATCTTCTATCCCCATTTTTTATAATGAAACATAATTATCCACATATACCTCTATATCTCTGCTTACCATCCTAAGGAGAGACACTGCTGATGCATTAATAAAAAGTACCTTCAGCCCAGAAGCAATAAGGAAACTAAAACTGAGAGATCATTGCACATTGCAGAGAACATGTTAAAATTCATCAGCCCAGAGGTTATACAACTTGTAGAAAGAACAGATATGAATTAGGAGGAGTCGCCATATCTCTGCTATGAACAAATTTGGGAGTCTCAGAAGAATTTCTAATATCAAGAGGTTCATGTTAGCAAAAATGTGCCTGGCTGTCTGGTTGCCACAATAGTAAGGACAAGTCTTCAAAAGTATGAAGCACAAATGCAGGCACTGCCTAGGGAAACTGATTGAGTTGGACAATATAGGCAGTCTGGTCCTCTTTCACATTTCACTTCGTATGACCTAGCTTCTTCTCTAGAATTACAGCTGCATTTTATTCAACAAAGTGCAGAAGAGAGATAAAGTGGGGTTTGTTTCAACCCAGCCTTCAGCAAAAAATTCTGTATCCATCCTCTACAGCTTCAGGGAATAAAAAACCGTTTTGTAATTCTCAGTTTTTAGTGAGGGCATTACTTTCTATCTATCCACTGCTCCTCATGCTTTACGCAGCAAAAAAAAGGTATCCTTTCACTGTAGTTATCCCAGCCTTATTAGGACAACAGCCTCTTTGTCTACTGATATTTAGAAAATCAATCTTTTTCTTGCCAATATCTAGGATATACTTTTATTATTTCCCAAATAATCACCAAGCCTCCATATGAGAAAATCTGAACTCACGCAGAAATATGTTCTTTTTCACATATTTAAGTAACCCAGTGACTGTGTGTAAGACCTACTCTGGTATTACCAGGTCTTATAATATCAGGTTCAATGTCTGGCTTTTCCTATTGAGTGTTGTGCTTCTAGCTCTTGAGGTTGTTAGTTCAGATTATTTTTTCATGCTATATAAGATGATGCATCACAGATTTGTACACACACATTTGTTTTTGCATACATGTAAATAACTTTTTCCTCTAGGCATATATTAGAGAATAAAGCATATACTATATTAAGGCATATGCCTTCCTTTTACATAGGTACAGAGATGTACACAGCCCTTCACACATATACTCTCCTATTGTTAATGTGTTCAAGAAGAAAATTCTTTGTGCCATTCACTACTACTTGGTACCTCTTGATATCTGTTAACCTTTTGTAAAATCTCAGATCCTCAAAGGCAAAAAATCTCAGGCAAAAAAGAGTAGAGATGGAGGTTTTTCTTTAAAGATAATAATAAAAAGCTACCTTGAAAGAAGGTAGCATGAGTATTTTTTATTTCTTTCTCTTTCATTTTTCTTTGCAAAACTCATTCAAATCACTGATGGGTAAGTTAACATGGGTAGGAATGGATTTTAAAATGGATTAAATATCAATTTGAAGTTAACAGCTTAGGAATCAGCCAAATCCACAGAGATTACTGAAACAAACATCAAAAGACACATTTCAGGACAGATAGTGCTAGGAATTAAAAAGGGAATTTGGTATCGATTGTGGGCTGCCTTCTGTGGCAGTCCCATTACTGCTCTAGTCTGAGTAGTTTGAGCTTTTCCTCACACTGTTTTCCTCATGTGTTGTATCTTTATAGTCCACTTATTGCTCCTTCCTACTTCTGTATAAAAAATGTTGTTATTTTCCAGTGGGTAAAATAGAGTGGAGAATTGCTGGGAACTCTCCAGAGAAATCCTGATCAGCCCAACCAGCAAGCTCAATTGCAAAAAACCCCATAATCCAAATCAGTGTTTTTTGGGAATTGATCCTAGATGAAATATGAAATACTTCCATATGCTGGAGTATGAAGTTCTCAGAGCTGATGAGTGAAGTAGTTGATTAGGCTTCAAAGTCAATGGACAAGCATCAGGCATTGGCCTTTTGAGAGGTTCATTTGCTCAGTACTGCTTTGGGTGGCTGATAGATCTTGCAGTAGTGGCACCAGAGAAGAAAGAGTGATGAGTCTTCTTCCTAGATTCCAAAACACAGAAAACAGAAGGGAGAAGATTTTTGAAAAGGGGTTGCTGGCTGGATAGGAAGTTCTATAAAACTTGCCCTGTGCTTTTTTGGTAACAGACATCAATTTTGCAGCATTTCCATCTGTCATGGTAAATGGAAAAATAACTTTCTAGAGGTCATTATTCTGGCCAGGCAGATCAGGAACAGACTGAAAAACAATGTAGAAGGAGGGAAAAGATCAAAATTGCATTGTTTTGGCACAAAATTAAGATATTAAGAAAAAAGTATAAGAACAAAGAGAATTGAAAACACTGGAGTGTGTTATTATCTATTCTCCAATACCGGGAACTTTAGTAACAAACAAATCTAATTTTTCATTTATAAAGCCAAATTTGTTTTGATGTATATTACTGAAGTCTAGTAAGAGTGTTTACTTGCTGAAATTATGAAAGTCAATATTTATAACCAGTTTAGGAAGGCTTAAACTGTCAAAGTTTACTTTCTCAAGAATATCATCATCTCTGCCATAGACAGCTTTCAGAATGATCTTCTACATTTACAGATCAAATTAAAATATTCAAAGAATAAGATGGACATTTGTTGCTGCTATCAAATCACCAAAGCACAAGAGAACAACATAAACACTTCCTTAAAGATCCCTCTGTAGGGCATATGGGATGGAAATTTTTATGGGGAGACTGGCATGTTCACACTGATAGTGCTAATGTATCCTTTATATTTCACAACAATTATATTGCACTCAACACCAGGGAATTCTGTATTATGCTTTACATCCACAGGCAAAGACAAATTGATCTGGGAACTGTGAGTGAGGTGTGCATGATCATGTCTTCAATGCAAACCAAGTAAATTCAGAATCATTTGTATTTATACCTTGTGCTTTAAGAAGGTCAGATTCTCAGAGCCAGAAACACTGAGGTAAATTTGCAGAGAAAAAGCATTTAAATGAAAAAATTGTAAAAAATAATTGGGACTTGTTTATGAACATTTTACTAAATGCCAAAAAGTCACAGTCGCATGATTTGAGGAAAACATTATGTTGTTCAAAAAACCTGCAACTCTGCTTAGAATGAAAAATAGCCAAATCTGAATGTGTGCTTGTGTGATATATGTATATATAAGGGACACGTGGAAGCAAAAAAACATGTGGAAATTTGTACAGAAGATATAAAGATAATACAAACATTTTTATATTTTATCTAAGTATGTCAAAAGCATAAGAAACATAACAATAGCATTGTTCTATTACTGGGACTTTTCAATAATACTGGAATAGAGTTTAGTAAGGTTTTCTGTTCCAGGTGTCAGGGTCAATAAGTATGAACATCAGATGATGATCACAATGAAGAAATAATTTCAACTTGAAAAAAAATTAGGATAATGTCAAACAGAACTTTCAAAATCAGCAGATAGAGAGAGCTTGCAGCTAAGAAAAAGAAAAGCAGTTTTCAATGACCATTAATATTGATTAGTTCTAGGAAGGCAAAGTGTATCCCAGAGAACTTGAATAAAATCACAATACCAATATTTGAAAGAAGAAAACAGGATTATTTAGGCAATTAAAATTTTGTCAGCCCACCATCAGTTCTGTGCAAAATAAAGACATCTCTGAGATGTGACTCCAGTAATAAGAATTAAAGAAGGGGGGGATAACAAATGATAATCTACATGTTTTTATGGAAAAGGGTCTTTTTAACTGAATTTATACTATTTTTCAAAATTAAATTTCATTATTTTTTATCAATGTAATATCGTTGATATAATAGACTTCTCAGATATTTGGAATGATACTCACATGATGTATTGATTTGTAAGCTAGAGTGATACAAAATCAATGGGGCACACATTGAATGCATTGGAACCTTGTTAAAAAATGGATCTCAAACTAATTACAAAAAGAGATTTTTTTGTCAAATGTCCGTGTTTCTCACAAGAAACCTGCACTATTCAACAAACATATAACAACTTGGAAACAAAAAATAGAATGTAATTATGGTTTAAGTCTATAAATAACACAGGCTTGGGGGAGAGCGGAAGGGAACAGATTGCTGGCATCTTTAGATACCAAGCAAATAGCATGTGCTTTGGCTGAGCAAGATCTAAGTTTATGTGTCTGAAAAATAAAGATATAGAATATGTGCATAGCATAGAAGACCTCTTAAGGCAGCTGCAGAGAAGAAGTCATGGGGGTCATAAACTTTCTGCTCCCTGAAAAGCAGGGTTGAAAAAGCTAGTGTAATCTTGGGCAGTTTAAATGTGAGAGAATTCAGTAGGAGTAGTGAGGTTAGATTAACTTTGCATTTGGCACTGGTGAGATTGCTGCTGGAATACTATTTGGTTCTGGTGTCTACACTTCAGATGGATATTGATGAATTGGAAGGGATTCAGAGAAGAGCCACATGAATGGTTACGGGCTTGGGAAATGTGCTTTGTTGTGAAATACTCAAGCAACTCTATTTAGTTATCAGAGAAGGCTTAGGGGGTGACCTGATTGCAGTCTAAATATATCTGCAGTGGGAAGGGAAAGGGCAGAAGGAATAAATTTGATAAAGCTCTGCAATATAACAGATAAAGGTGAAACCATGGCTGGTAATTAAAAAAAGTCAAATTCCAACTAAAAATTAAGTGTGAATTTGAATAGTGAGCAAACTAACCACTGCAACAACTTGCTAAGGACTGTAATAGATTTCCTATCATCGGAAGTTTTAAATTCAACATTGGATTTATCTTTCCTTTCCTAAAAATTAAAAAAGGAAAAAAAAAAACCAAAAAACCAAACCAATCCAACCAAACCAATCAAACAAAAAGCAAGCAAACAAACAAACGAAACCACAAAAAACCCCACAACACCAAAAAAAAACCCACAAAAAAGAAGATAAGAGAAAAACATTCTGGTTCATGGATTTGGAATCAAAATGGGTCATGTGAAGACCTATGCTTTGTGTTACACATGTCATGCTAGACAATCACTGGGGTCCTTTCTGCCCTTAAAAAGGATCTATGAATCTTTTTCTCTGTACTGACTTCAGGGGATGAAACTGAGCCACGAGAAATAGAGCCAGAATATAAAGTAAAACCCTCTAGCAGTGACTTACATTAATTTCTGGAATGATCTCCCAAGAGCAGAAGGGGGGAAGAGGGCACTTACTAGCTTATTTAAAAGGAAGGTGGTAAATATAAAGGAAGAAATAGCATTGAGAGAGCAAGCTGAGCAATAAGCTCAAGCATATTTTCATACCCTGTTTTTTATGCGGTTGAGCATTTAACAGCCAAAGGTGGAAATGAAACAGTGTTTTGAAAATCTGCTTTATTCTGCAAAGCTGTCAATCACAGATGTCTGTCTGTCGTGATATGAGAAAGGAAGCCCCCTCTGGGCTCTAGTGGTGATCATTGTTCTCATCACTACTTTGTAGTTTAAACTGAGAACTAAAAGGTGGAGTTGGTCGAATAGCTCCCCAGCAGAAACATAAGAAGCCATGGAAGAGTGAAGAGGACACTGAGAGAGTTTCTTTGCCCTGTGTTGAATATGGTTCTGTTTGAAACATTATCCTCATGGTAATTCTTCACCTCCCACCCTGTCTCAACCTGTTTCTTTTAGCATCTTTTACCATATGCTGCCTGTCTTCCTTTCTAAGGACAGCCTGTCTTTTACTGGGACATAAAAGCAACATGTCTGCTTTAGCCTGGTAGGACAATGTCTGAAGTTCATTGCTATCAGTTTATATCTCAATATGTAAACATTATGGAGGAAGACAGGCTATTTCAGTTAAAATTAAATATTTCCACAGAAAGAAATGGATATAAATTTTCTAAAGTCAACTTTCTGCAGTGCTCTTGCAGAATCTAGAAGAAGGAAAATCCTAAATAGCTTTATCTTAAAGATTTAAGATCCTAATGTTTTTATCAAGTGATTATCTGCAGTATCAAAGAACTAGTGCGGCTGAGATTTTCTTCAGGTTGTATGTTTCTGTAAAACATACTTCCATTTTTACCTTTACATGACATATTCTTCTACTTCAGGAGCTCTTTAGTGGCTGTGTATTTCTTATACAGCATAAATCCGTAAGTCTAATGTGGTTTGTCGTATTTAGAAACTCACTGCTCTCATATTCATGACATGCAAGCATCTTTCACTCAAACCCGCTCATAAATCCAAACTCACTAATAGGGCTCCTGCATGCTCCTATTTATCAAGCAGCATAATGGTGACCCTGGACATAGAAGTAAATGGCAGCAATAATGCAGCTGCAACTTATAAAGTGATAAAAATTCTGGTGTATAACAGAAAGCTGAAATTTCAAAATTAATAAAGACTCCCCCAAATCTGCATGTTAAAGTCCTTCTTTTACAGTGAGGGCAAAATTAATTTCCCTTAGAAAAAGATGAAGAAGAAACGAACTTATCTCTGTTCCCAAACCCAGTTTATGACCACAAAGCCTGAAAACATGTTAAGTTTTTATGATCCCCAACTTATAAATTGCCAGATCTTTAGGTTTCTGTCTGCTTGTTTTTCTGTTGGAAAAGAGAAAAGACTAAAAATTATGTGTTGGACTGAAAGGCCATTTTCTCTTGAAAAAAAAAAAAGAAAAAAATCAATGATGTTGTTATAATACATGTTCAGGCTGTGACAGTTGTCTGAATTTTAGGGATTCTGAGTGTTGGTGCCTCCCTCCAAAAGACATCTGCAGCAGGAACTTGGGATTTTACCCAGGACTGAGATTTCCTGAATGAAAGTTATTAAGGAAGTGCTGAGCAATATTAGCTGCAAGTCACAACTACCAGTATTCTTTAACTCTGGTCTCTTGAGCTTGCTGAGCTCTGCTGGCTTGCGCTCCAGGTGAAGTTACAGCATTTTTAGTTCTGCAGCTAATTGACTGAGGCTACGGTATTAACTTGCTGTTGATGAGGTTTAATTGAAAGTACAGGGCTTGCTGCATTAACACCATGTTTTGAGCATAAGCAGAGTGCTCATCACAGCCAACTGCATCATGGGCTAATGCCAGTTCTTCTTCCATCCCAAGCTAAAAAATGCAGTCATTGTGAGCAAGAAAACTCAACACTGAGTAATACTTAA
>JANHGB010031036.1:0-26311 GCA_026283785.1 Coracopsis vasa
TTTTCCTGTTTTGGACGATAACCAAATACTAAATGTTTGACATGAAAGAACCCTTCCCCTTGCCTGCTTAGGCATCATCACCATTCACAGAGGAGAAATGCAGCTTTTCTGTAAGAAAGTGGTGCTGGGGTGATGACTGGGGTTTGAGGGTAGGTAAGTTTACTAGGCTGAATGCAACTTTGTACCAATCATGGAGTACATCGGTCTATGAGGAAAATGTCCTTTTCATTTTGGTGTTTGCTAATGGATACATTCTTAACTCTGCTGGTGTTGATGACTGTTACAGGAAGCATACCGGCTAGCATGCAGACCATTTCAAGAGCAGACTGCCTGTATCTTTGCAGTGAGCAAAGACCTTGAAAAGCTGTTCTATTCCTGATACATTTAATCAGAAAAATGTGGAACATACAATTTTCTGTATCACATAACGAAAAAGGACTTAGTTTTTATTGGGAGGAAAAGCTTATCTAAATAATAAGTTGGCAAGCTTTTAGAACTTCACTAATTGCAACTAGCTGCTGGAAGACTCCTTTCAAATTACTGAAAGTTGTAAATCAGTGTGTAAAGAAGCAAACCAAACAAGGCTAGTGTTATTTGAACAATTTCCCAGATCCTAATTCTTTTGCTCCAAAGAAATATATTTTATGTTTCCTTTTCCTGACAATGCAAATCAAATATTGACTGATTACATTTCAATGTAATCATCATATTCTAGGGAAGGGTTGAGGAGCAGACAGAAAGAAGAGTTGTTTGTTTTTACCAGGGTAACCAAGGGCTTTTCTGTGTGTATATTTAATGAATGAATCAGCCTACTTTAGCACACAATTGCTTATATTGATAATTATTCAAGAAACAATACTGCCTTGGGAAAATCTATAGTAATATAAAAGAAATCTGGATGGGCTGAATAACCTTTTCAGGCAGATATTTATCTCCAAATGAAGCTATTTTTTGTAAAGTTTCTATTATTTAGAAAAAGAGCTATTGGATGGTTAAAAAAATAATCAGACTGTTAGTGTTTAGAGTCTGGAGTTTAGGGTGGTAGTAAAATAAAGCATTACTGAATGGTATCCTCAGGTGTATAGCTGGGAAGATTGTTAGATTTTACATATAATGTCAAAGTGGCGATATGAGCTGAATCTATGCATCTGTACTCAAGGGACAACTGTTACTATTACCAGTATGAACAGATAGCAGGTTCTAATTAAAGTTACAAGCCAGAGGGAATAGGCATTAAGAAAGAAAAGAATAATTCCATGAATAAATTGCACTTGATTTACTAGTTCACAAAAAAGGTCTAAAAATTAGTATCCGAAATTACTTTAAATACAGCATCTATCAAACCACTGAACAATAATCAAGTTGACCTAATTGGAACATTTATAGCTATAAGCAGCATGTAGCATTTTCTTATCTTGACGTGGGGAGACCAAGTAGTCCCCTAAGTGCCAGTTAATCTACAACAAACTTTTGCTAAGACCTAGAAGAAACTCCATGCAGTAGCTACCTGCTTATTTTAGATGTCAGACTATCTAGAATGTAGCTTCTTGTACTCTCTGCATGAAAAGTAACTTCTGTGTGCATGGCATGAGTTGAATGACGACATATCCTCAGCAAATTACATAGCTCTTTGTAGGAGCAGTTTTGCCCATAAAGATAGGTTAGCTTTCTGTATGTGTAGGTGTCACTTTTACTTCCACTTTTGCTTACTTATTCTTAGTATTCATTCAGGCCAACAATTCTTTAAGTATGAGACAAACACTGATACATAGTTTTTTAAGAGTGGACAGAAGCCAAATTCCTTAAGTGATGCTGAAGAATATGACACTGTATGTATAACCAGAACCTCTGGATACGTAATATTGCCTTGTTGGTATTGATCAGAGAAGGGTGAATTTAGCTTTAGAAATAGCTTTAGAAAACTGGGCTAGATAATTGATGGGAAGCCATTGCTAAGGAAAATACCTAACTCACTTTCTTTTACTAGGTGTATTGACAGTTTCCTTCATTTTTCAGTGGTTTTGTGAGTGGTATAATTTTGGTTGATGAAATAAGTTATTTTGGTTAAATTCAGATTTGAAAGTGTGCTTTGAAGATTTCGGAACATGCTTGTAATGATAAATTTGTAGAGTGTTTTCTCTAAGCATATTGTGATCTGATAATGCTAGGCTATAAACATGAATTAACAAGGCTGAAAAGTTAGAAATACTTCACTAAACTGAAGTATTTTGTCAAATTATCCAGATGGATGGACACTAGTGAGATGTTTTTTTCTTATCTTGAAAGGGCAGCAGCTAGTGGTGCTGCAAAGGAGAGAAATGAGCAAGGGCAAAATCAATTCTATACCTCATTTGATTCATATTATCCTTTTATTTTCTTCTCCATCTGTCTGTATTCCCCATCTACCCCCGGCTTTTAAAAGAAAGTCCAGGCTCATACTCTTCCAGCAGCCTCTAATGTGCTTGTTCCGTGTTTCATATAGGCTTGAATGTGTTTGTGCTTTGTCACAGAGACAACCGTGTCACCAGCTGCTTCAGCTATGGTTGATGCTCTGCTCAGGAAGGTTTTTAGCAGTACCTTCACATTGAGCTACTCCTGCCTGACAGAAATAGTGCTGAGTGCCCCAGTCATTATTTGCAGCAGTAGCATGACTGTAGCTCAGCACAGACACTGAAAGAAGTAGACTGATGTAAGACAGTCTTCAGTGGCTCACTGAGGGTCTACCTACCTACTCTGGCCAGCCCAGTTTTGATTTTCTGAGTTTCTTAGCTAGAAGCTGTGTGTGGGAAATGGAGCGCCATGAGTGCACCTTGGTGTTGTGGTGCTCACCTTTGGCTACAGAGCATCTACAGGCCACCCTGCAGCCCACGTGCCATGCCCCTACTCTGAACATGGCACTACACGGCCTCCTGGAATTGCTTACCCTGGGAAGACCTTACTGTGGCCTTTCAGTACTTAAAAGTACTTAAGAAAGTACTTAAGAAAGATGGGGAGAGACTGCTTAGCAGGATCTGTTCCAACAGGATGAGGGGTAATGGTTTTAAACTAAAAGAAGGGAGATTCAGGCTGAGGAAAATTTTTTTTTAAATGAGGGTGGTAAAATTCTGTCACAGTATTATTTGTCCTCATAATTTTTCATTACCTTGCCCAGAGAGGTGGTGGATGCGACATTCCTGGAGACATTGAAGGCCAGGCTGGATGTGGTTCTGGGCAACCTGATCTAGTGAAGAAGAGTGTGTGTGTGGGTGGACTTGATAGCCTTTGAGGGTTCCTTCCAACCCAAGCCATTCTATGATTCTATGATTCACAGAGCCCCTCGCATCATGTATGTTGTGTCAAAACCTGTGGAGTTTTTGGATCTGCACAGGCAGGATCTGTGACCCTTTCACAATACAACAGTAAACCTGATATGGTCAGAGCCTTCAGCTGCCATGTGATGAAAACAAAGACCTGGGAGAAATTTTACAGCCTGTTTCCCATAGCAAAGGGAAGCATGTGGGCTCACTGAGATTTGGAAAGATTCTCAAATGCAGCTCTTGCTGCAAGGAGCCAGCTGAAGTACAGGCAGATCAGCAGGTGCTGCAGAGCTTCAGTGGTGATACTACACCACAAAATTACACAGACACAGGGCTTATCTCTTATCTTCAGACAAATTGCAGTTATTGTCAGGGCAGTAGCTTCAGCAGGGGAGGGAAGGATCCCCTCTGTAACCTAATTTCTGGATTATGGCATTCAGAGACTGCACTGGTTCACACGACGAGGCAGTGATGCTGCTTCTGGTGCGTGGCTTGCCTTGGCTCACCTCCACTGTGACGATGCGGCTGTACACGCACACTAACCGGACTTGGGATGACAAAATGCATCTACAAGGTAGGAATTAATTCTGCCCCTGAAGTAATGCCCATTTTACCTGTGGATTATGTCCCCTGGGGATTTCAGTGCCTAAATTCCACCTAAGTTTCACTTTGAACTGTTAAGTGCTTTTTGGGTCTGACATCTAGCAGCTCCATGTTTAAGCACATAGTGCAGAGGAAACATTGCAAAAACAGCTGTAACTGCTTAGGGCAAGAAAATTGTGCCTCTCTAGCATACTAAAATTAAGTCAATTTTGCAGTGGCTGAGAGTAGAGGGAACAGTTGATGTAATTTATTTGGATTTAATAAAGAAAAAAAAATCCTTGTAAAAATATCCCTACCAAGAAGCCATTTAAACAAATCAGGATTGAGAAAGTGAGAGTTAAAGTAGTTTTGCATTAGAAACTAAGAGGTAGAGCAGTATTAAATGGTATTTTTTTTTTTATCATGGCAAAAGGCTAATGGTAGTGCCCCAACACTGTGTTCAAACTGGTGCTATCTGAAAAAGAAAATGAGCAGGCTATCTGAAAGGTGGCACTGTTTGCTGTTAACAGAGAATTATTTCAATTAATCAGAACTGGGGAAGATTGTGAATGACCTGGGTTAACAAAGTGAATAAATGGGAAATGTTATGTGTGATGCAGATGCAATGCTGACAAATACAAGGTTGGGGACACATTCAGGGGAATAATTGGAAGTATTTCTAGGCTTTGCAGAGTTCTAAATTAGCCATAACTATTTAGGTCATTACTTGCTATGATCAGGTTAGTGGAAAAAAGTGTGTTGTGAAGTTGAAAACAAAAGATGATGTTGTTGAAAATAAAAGATGTTGTTGAAAATAAAAGATGATGTTGTTAAAAACAAAAGATGACGTGAGGCTATGTGGGGAAAAAAAAAAGGGGGGAAGGGGACATACAATAGACAATAGAATTCCATCCATAAACCCACAATAATGATTCACCCATAATTTTGTTCTTGCCCTGTCTCTTAAAGCATATTGACAAAAAGTAATTCTGTGGACTGGCAACTAAATGATTAGAGAAACAGAGGAGGCTGAAAACAAGGATCTGTTTAGAAGGGAGTCAAATAATAGGGGATGGAGGTAAAGTATTTAAAACAATGAGTGGTACAAATACAAACTATGAAGTTTCTGTTTAACCTGCTAATGCAAAAAGGAAGAAAAGTGGTATATTTAACAAGAATGAAAATGAATTATTTTCATGAAAACCTCATTAACCTCTGGGACTTACTCCCTTAAGCAATCATAGAGGCCAAAAGTTCAGCAGCATTATGCTATTTTAAAGCAATTCTTGTGCTATAAGAGGAATGGAACAGTTAGATATTCCAGATAGCTATTCAGTGCCGCTTATTCAGAGATCCTGCTTCTCCATTAGAAAAGCCTGTACAGATACTAACCTGCTGCTTCCTAGCTGTGGATCAGACTTTTAACGAGCATAGATGTTTTTGTGCTCAGCTTAGCTGTCTTGAAACTTTTAACTGGTTGGCAGTGCAAAGTCTGCGTCGTGCCAGGGCTCCTATGCCAACACGAGGGAGGTGTACACCCAAGCAAGAAACAGTTAAGAATTACATAACTTTGCTGTAGAATTTTCTTGATAGAACTACCTATTCCTAATGTTATTTCTGCAACTGTGGCTTCCCCCTTCTGGGATCTTGGACTGATGACTTCAGCAGCTGGTGCATTATATGGAATGGTCCTTTAAAATCTCCTTGCTGCTGAGCTGAGGCTTGTTTGATTTTTCAGTAGCATTTATAACCACTCAGGCTGCACCATGGTGTGATCCATTTCACATGCCAGGAACTTTGATGGGGAGTGGCTGAGATTAATGATGACATAATACAGTAAGAAGAGGTATTACTGCTCTTAAGCATGAATTAATGAAATACCATTGAGAATTTATCCTGCATGAATAAAAGGATTTGGAAGTTGTCATTCTAAAGACCACATGGAGGATTTTACTAAAAAAACCCCAAACACTCTATTGAAATAGACAGGTTCCTAATGAACCTTTACTCCAGATTTTTGTTGGAGCCAGGTGATTTAGCTAGATCCATTAATTGAATTCCTAATTAAGTGTTTATATAAATAAGAGGCACAGATCTCTTGCTTCCAGGGCCATGGTGGTATTTTTCTCCCCATCTCGGTGCAAAGCTGGATTCCAACCTGTAATGTAGTTGTGAAGCAGAGAGCAAGCACACCAGTGCATTCATGAACCTGGGATTCTTATCTCACAGCACAGCCATACAGCACATGTTTACTGAAATGGCAGCAATTATCTTCATAAATGTGGAGAGTGACTGTCACTGTCTACTTTAAAAAAATCTAAGGTGTACTTTACTGTGACCTCCTTGGCATAAGTGTCTTTGCTACAGGTACAGCTGAGGTGGAACTGAAGAATTACTGCTGTGTCCTAGCATTTTTCACTCTCCATCGTCCCTTAGAATGAGGTGAGTTAAAACCCCAGTGAAGATGTTGCATATATATAATTGTCTACCTGTAGCTTCTTTTTTAAGACATTTTTATTCAGGGAAAAAAACTTTACACTAGCATATATTGTCATATAATCAAGTCTAGAAGACAAGTTTAGTTAGTTTTGATGCAAAGTGGGATAACAACAGTATACAGGGACTGCTTAGGTTTTTTTGTTGTTCTGTTAATGTCCGAGTGGTTCAGAAAAAAAATTCCTTAAAAATTAGGACATAAAATATGACACATATTTTATCCATAACTTATGTCAATTTGAAACACTTTTTATTGCCTACATAAGTGAATATATGTAAACTTTATTAGTAATTTCATTTCAAATTTAAAAGAAGTGAAGGTGTATTGTAGAATTCACAGATAAAGGTTAATTTTAACTATAAAGGTATTACCAGTGTTGCATTTCTTCATGTTATGGTTCACTTATGTAGAATTAAGATGTATTTTATATTAAACAATGCATAGCACCATTATACAACAGTTCACTAAATGCACATCCCATTTAATCTTTTGTAGGAATTAATATAACTGGACTGAAGTTACAAGGAAGAATTGAACTGAGCCAGTAGGGTTAACGCTGATACTAACAGGAGATTACTAGCCATAAGAAAATTACAGCTCTTCTGAAAGACAGTGCCTAAAATAGCAGCATATCCTTGGCACCATCATAGGAACTGGTTAACTGATGACCCTGAAGAAACACTTGTTTCCATTAATTCTGCTGTCATTATTTCGCTATTCTCGAACTCTTCCTCTGAATTCTTCTGTCCTTCTGATCCCAAGACAAGATGGCAGGAACGTGAGAAGAGAACATAAAGAAATTACAATAAGCTGTCGGCTATATAATTATACTGTAACCTACTACACTGAGAAGTTACACCAACAGAAATTTGGCAAGGAATCGGCTGCTAGCTGAACACAGGACACTCACTAGCATAACATTAAAAAAATCAGGCTCACTAAAAAGCAACATCTACATTACAAAGAAGCTAACAAAAGAATTCCCTTATGATACTTAGGTTCAGCTGGTTCATCTTAGGTTCATCAGCTACATTTTCTTGTTTTATGAATACTTGTTACATTTGCCGTTGACTACATATTTAAGATCACAATGCTACAAACCTTCTTCCAGTATGTAGTTTTGCCACCTTTAGTTAGACACAAAGGAGTACTTGCTTGAACAAGGGTTGAAGATTCTGTTGGAAGTTGGTGACATTATTAGGTCATGTGTACTGTAATTACTTGAGCACCACAATTTTTAAATCCCTAAGACACGATTTCCTAGGTAGAAGGCAGCAAGTATGCTTTTAAGTTGCCAGACAGACCAAGGGAATAATTTTTGCTCCAAAGAGTCTGCTGTATACCCTGAATCAGAACAAATTCTTATTTCATAGAGACTTCAGATTTTTAAAGCATCTCTACTCAACAGAGCTAAACAGTTTCTGATTTAATTTCAAATGTTCCAGTGACTGGAACTGCAAGCAGAGTAACTTTTAACTGTTAAGGAACAGCAAGAGTTACCAGTAGGGTGAATGGTGACGACGCCTTTTTCTTCAAGAACATTTACTACAGTGTCACAGTCCTGATTATTACCTGAACCCCACGGCTTCATCTCAACCTAGATTCTACTATTTTTACATTTTGAATTGTCTCAACAGCAGGAAGTCTTGCCCAAAATGCTCTTCCTAAATCTAAACTTTTTCAAAATGCATTGATTTATTTTCCAAATGGATTTTATATATTCCAATGCACTAGAAGGTAACAACTGATATGGCTTTCAAGTGAATTTTTGCTGTTATCATACATGTAGTCACAAGCTGCCACATGTGAAATGGTGGCCCCTGTGATGACAGGGCATTAATTTTAGCATTCTTTGGAAGAATACAATTTTGGGAGTGGTGTCAAATGAAGTCCTTGGCATTATCTTTTGAGAGGCCCTTGTTGAGAAGGACAAAAGAGGCTTGGCAATCAACACAACAAAGACCTCAGACTTCCAATTTTGCCACTGATTTGGTCAGTAACATCTTGGACATCAGCTGCCTTCTGCAGTTCTCTGGTCTGATAAAAATAGGGACAGTCATGCTTATTTATCTAACTCAAAACAGTGCCATGATGGATTAATTATTTAGATAGCCCTCAAAGTGCTATCCAAATGCTTATTCATGTTTTCCCCACTGCAACAATATATCTTCATCACTAATAATTAACTGCTAATTACTGTTGCTGAGAATATGATACTGGTGTTTACCACCTTATTTTTAATTTCAGTACAGATGCCTACTTAAAAGTTATGTAAATTATGAAATTACAGTACATTTTCCTAATGACCCTGGTATGTCTGAATTTGATCTTATCCAATTGTGACTAGAGTAATGAATAGGTAAGATGACCTCTCTTCTGTAGAGCTACACAGACAGTTTCTATTGTATTCTCAACATTAAATCATGAAATGTAAAAAAGCCAGTCTAAGCAGGATACAGCTGGGTCGAAGGACTGCTGATGCCAATTATGCTTCGTACATAATAATGCACATTTTACCTATTTGGAAAAAAATTCACATTTATTTACTGTCAAACAGGTGTTAAAACTTTACACTGGATATTAGTGATGGGCTCATTATTAACAGGTTTACACAAAGGGATGAAAAAAAGCAGAATTTTGTTGAAACAATTTACATTTCATTAGATTTTTATCATAAAATAAATTAATTACTAAATATAGGCAGAAGGAATATGGAAGAGTAATAGTTATGTTTTATTTTTTTTAAAGGACAGGCACCTTTTATTCACGAGAAAGCTTGTGAGAAGTGTCCAGTGTCCCCTTTACCCCTTACCACCCAACCCTGATTGATTAAAGAATGAACAGGGAACTGAGTTACAATCTTTGTTAGCTATACCAAATTTGTGCAAGGCTTGGCATAATTGGCTTCTAAAACAATTTTCTCCCCAAATTATGGGTTTTGGCAATAAAAATTCAAAACGTAAGAATAAAAACTAACTTGTCAAAGCAGAACACTGTTTACAGTGAAAAATAAGTGAAAACGGGTAGAACTTGCATTTAAACATACTACCGTACTATGAACAGAGTGTAAGAAAAACAGCTTATAACATATGTGCAACCAAGAGCTTTTCACAATATTTTCTTCAAACTCTTTAAAATTATTTTTTAATGACAATTATATTTCAGTTGGACACAAATGTATTTATTTTACCCTAGCAATAGAACAAAATATAATTTCTTTAGCCATTTTTTTTTTCATGAGAACGGTTCATTGTACAGTTGAGGAAATATATGAAATAAGGCCTGTGGCTTGATTGCTAGTGGTTAGACATGTATTCAATCTTTGCCCTAATGGAAAAGATTTGCAGTGAACTGCAAACCGATGCAGAATATCTCTCCTGCTTTTGCAAGTCTTGTCAGGAATAGTAAGGTACAGTAAATTTGTCCCACAGGATCTTAGAGCCTACGCCTTGTATATAATACAATGTAGGCCTAGAAAAAAAAATGGTGCAGCCATATTTACAAATTTAGTTCACAAACTGCTGCAGTAAAATGGCTGGGAAGTGTTTTATTTCTCTTTTTTTTTTCTTCACAATTTTGTTAAATTCAGCAGCAGAAGATATCTTAAAATACCTTGTTTGGTATTTCTTTTCTTTGTAACAAATAATTCATTTTAGTATACTCTGTGTATATACAAAGTTTTTGTTTTATAAAAATTCACAGAACTGCGAGGTCCAGTCATCCCCACTACTGGAGAACCACAGGGTCAACAGAATTGTCTCTTCAAGCAGATATGAGGGAGCCTGCATGGGGCCAATTAAGTCTTTTTAATACTTGTACGTGGCCTTTAATATTTCTTTGCTACACTATTAAAGGCTTGTCACTAGTTGCATTTGTCCTTCTCTAACGTCCCCTTCTGGAATACATCCTTCCTTGTTAATGGGAATTATATAGCCGTCGCTATTACCCCTGCTGATTTGATAGTACATCTGAAGCTGATGGCCAGCTCCTAGGTTTGGCATGCTCTTGTAGTAAATGTCCTCATTTTCACTCCTCCTGGAGGGAGAGAGATCTTCTTCAACATCAGGGCTGCTCTCTGGATACGGAGAGTCTCTGAGATTGGGCATGCTCGTGTAAAGAGAGTCTCTGTTGGGGGACTGGAGGTGGTCGTCAGCCTCGGCTGTCAGCTGTGAGACGTAGCTGTCTGTTCCCTCGGTCTTCACTTTCTTCTGGGGCTGGTACAGAAGGGAGTGAGTCCGCTGAGGAATGAGTGGGGCCTCAAGCTCTTTGTGGTGGAGCTCCAGCCCCGGAGTGTCACTGTGCATCAAAGATGAGGCATCTGCCACGATGGCATCATCTTCGCTACTGCTCCCGCCGATCACAGCTTTGGCCGGTAGCGTGCGCTCCAGGTTGTGGTTCTTGCTGCTGCCCCGCAGGTTGTTGTGCACTAATTCTGAAATGATCATTTTCTCAAAAGCAGTATCATTCAGGCTTAGTCCACAGTCTACAACTTGCACACTGTCGTTATAGTCTCCATTGCGCAATGAGTAGCTGTTGTTGAAATTACCATTTAGCGGTAGAGTATCCATGGCACTTGTATCCCTGGCATTGTTCAGTGAATGTCCTGAAATGGAAAAGGACAGCTCTTGGTTATTGCCTGATGTGCTTTTTATCACTTAATTATTTTTTTTTAAACAAAATTCTTTAATGTAGTTCAGGACAAAGTTGTACTTGGAAGTAAGACTTGAGAAAAGTTAGGTTATTGAACATTCCCAAATGTAAACAGTTGCACACCTTATAGGAAAGATGCATCTTAAAAACAGTAACGTGTATTTCCTGTGAGGAATAGTGGCATTTTGATTTCTTAATTTAGTGTCAACTCTGTGACTCTTCCACAAGGAACTGTTCACTCCATGCCCTTGCATATATAATGCAAAGCAATTCATTTGGAAAAATCTATGTTTTGAAGTACACCGCCATGATTTAGAAAGAGCAAATGAACAGAATTTGTCCTAAACGACACTAAATTAAAAAGGAATTAAATTACAGACATAACTGAAGGTAAATGTACAACATAAACCCACGTAACTGGCAAGCAACTACTTCAACAACATTTCTAACATTTTTTTCCTTTTTTTTTTTTTTTTGAGATGAAGTAAAGAAAAGAATGAAAAAAATGGATAAATACAAAGAATTTATGTTGAACAAGGACAGCCATCTTTCACACTACAGGGACCAGGGCCCACAAGCACCATCCAACAACACAATAGACAGCAGGTGGAATGACTCACTTTGGACAACTCACATCATGTCTGTCTGCTCAGGCTATCTGGCCTAAGAGTAGCTGATATATAAAAGAAAGTAAAATGATTTATTGTAACATGATGAAGAATTACTGAGCTTTTCAGCAACTTAGTCAGAGCAAGGGTTCAGCAAATTAGATTACTAAGCAATAACAGCTTTTTTTTCCCACTTAATGTAATTTTTTTTGCACTAATATTCTGTCTGCCAACAACAGCCCCAGGCTTCTAAAGGTCAAAGTTTGCCTGCAGTCTGCATCAGTCACAGTGACAGCGCTAAATGAACCAGAATAGTTAATTAAGAGTTAGGCCCACAGTTACCATGGGCATGGAAGTCAAATGTAGAAATGTTACGAATTTCTGTAAGTATGGGTCACAGAAATTAAACCAAAGAATAAATATTAGTTGTGGAATGGCAAGAGGAAATCAGCCATGGCTGATATCTCATAGCTGCTGGAGGAATGACAGATTGGGTAAGTCTGCTGGAAACATGAAAAGAAGTTTAAGGGGGAGGAGGAATGAAGTCTTATGATGATTAAGGTCTTTATGCTTTTGGTTTTGGCTTTATTTTTTTTTTTTTTGGTAACACAATAAAGAAAAGGTTTTCCTACAGACACAAAGACATGTAAACTATGACAGCACAGTGCTTCCCAAGCAAAGGAAAAAAAAAAGAAATAAAAAAAACCAACCCAAACTTTGAAAGAAATTAAACAGTCTGAACCATGGAAAGTTGGATGGTTAGAGCATTCCTAGAAAATCACTTTATCTACAGATATGTCTGGAAGTAAAGAAAGAATGAAGTGACGTTTACTGAAATGAGACTGACCACTGTGAGGCTGCTGCATTATATGCAAGGCTTGGAGGAGTATGAGAAAAAGGTTGTTTTTGAAAAGATTATACATTTTTCCATTTTGTTTTGGTTTTGTTTTGTTTTGTTTTCCATAAGTAAAGCTGCAGCTTATCCTAGAAGATTCAGTCCTCTCTGGAAATATTGTTTTCAATTAAAAAGTAATTGCATTTTCTCAGGAAAAGATTTTGTCTTTAAAAAATAGAGTAATAATTTCCAAATAAATTCTGAGTAATTCGCAAATCATTTTGTATCTGTGTTATTGTTGACTCCTCTCCATGTGATGAGGGTTGTTTGAAAGGTCTCCTTAAGCTTTGATTAAACAACTTTGTAGTTTTGCAATTTCATATATGTTCCAAGATTTTTCTTGCAATGGATTTAGCTGTGCGGAACATATGGCATTTATAAAAGTAGACAACACATGGACCACATGCTGGCATTCATTTCCCTCATGAAAATGATTTAATTCTATAATTTTAATTCTCTTTTCTTCTGCTAAACAGATACCAAAATATATCTGATAATCCAAAATGAATTTTCTATGATATACTGCAGAGTTAAGCATGCTAGAATATATTCAAATTGGTTTGATGAGGCAAATTTCGTTGCCCATGATCAGGTAATTCATTTGAAATCTTTCCATAGCCTGTAGCAAGATTACTGTGGGAATGTAAAAATATGAGTAAATTGTTAAGCATTTCTGCTTGACACTGTTTTGGTTTTAAACAGCAAATTATTTCAGCATTGCATAACTTCTGTTACCAATAGGGTTTGCTACAGACCTCATGTTGTTTCCCAAAAAGCAGTATGCAAGTACTTTTGAATGTGGAAACATTTCATTTGCAAATTGTGAACCACTTGCCCGCTGAGTCTACTTCATGACCGCTAGTTATGTTTTAATTGTGCCCATTAAAAATCATGCTGAAAAAATTTACATTTGATAGGCAAAGTTAAGTTTTACTCCCATACTTGTCTCTCTGTAGGTTGCTAGAGGAAAGCATAAGGAAAGTAAGAAAACAAGAGAATGAAAATAGAAACTACAGTTCAGTTAAAGAGGAAACTTGAAATGAAAACTGGAAACAAGGTTTTATGAGCTCTTTATCAAGGATTTATCGTTCCAGTTACACTAAAGTGATCTTACAACTCATCAAACAGCAACTGCTAGATATTTACTGATGAATTGCACCATAGTTTAGAAAAGCAATTAGATAATGCAGCAACAAAATGTTAGGTAAGTGATGACACCCTTTATTCCTACAGAACTAAACTCTTCTAACTGTTAATCTCAGGATTTTCCTACAGGAAAATGATCTACCATAAAGCTGCACTATACTATAGTTTGTATCTGTTTGATGCTGGATACAATTTTCTACACTGGGGTATCCAAAGGTGTCAAGATGCCTTGTGCATCTAATCAGTTCCATAAGCAGGTTTTTGTCAGCAAGCTTTAGAGTCAACCTTATATTGCATAGACATGATACCTCTAAGTGATATTTATCTTGAAGATGGGCTCTCAGACCATGTGGTGTCAGTCCTGTAATAGTATATTAAGATTTATGCCACCTGTGTTAAAAACATGGATAATTATTGGTAAATACTGTTATGGCAAAGGCATTACTATAATATAGTGCAGTTTTACAAGCTGACATTGGCAACACTGTATTTCTTGAACTGACAGAAATTCAGACTGTATGGCTAGGGTATTGCAACTTGAGTTTCTATCTAGGGAAAAGGAGGGATTTGGAGCAAGCCAAGGAAAGCGGTTTTATTCAGGAAGTATAAGCACACCTGGTGAGTTAAACACAGGAGCTGAAGGGGCATTACATACAACTGTTTCAGCGAGCAATGTGTTATAGGGGTTGTTAGTGCCGTGTGGTCGAAGAAGAGGGTTTGTTAGTAGGTAATTGCCAGTCATTCCTAAAGCAAAAGAAACAGAAAAAAATGTCAGTTCTTTAATTTTAGGCTGACAGTTTCAATAAAGAATAGTTTTTATTCATCATGAATCATGTAGGGCTTGTCAAATGTAATTCAGCTGAAAATTTCTGAATGTATTTGAGCTATGTATTTGAAATGGGAGCAGGAAAACACAGTTAGGTTCCAGTAATTCACAGGTGCTGTCCAAATCCCCAAAGTAAACATCTGGTGAGAGTGACATTTACTAATGTATACAAAATCACTGTTACACAAGAATAGCAATGTGTAATTAAATGTGTAGAGATCAAGGTACTACATAAAACTATTATAACTTTAAAAATTATCACATGGAACACTTCTGTCCAGACTTGAGAGAAATCAATTTCTCGAACTGAAAGGTATTGAAAAATCTCTTATGACAGGATCAGAGCTGTTATTCACTTTATGAAAAACACATGGATAGTGGAAGGGAATTGCTGTTTTCAAACAGACAGTGGATGACAAACTGCAAGAAGCATATCTTAGTATATGCAAAAGTATGCATGCTGAGGGGAAAGCAAAATATTTGCTCTAAGAAATCAGAGCATTCACATCTTCTCCGGGGACACTCATGCTGCAAATTTATCTGCCACGTTTTAAAAAAGAATTCCTCAAATGACAAATTTTTTTTCAAACAATCAGTTTACAAACAATGTAAGATGAAGCAAAACTCTACATGAATAGATTCTTTTAAACTCATTTTACATGTTAATGCAACACCCATTTAAACACCTCTTGGAATAATTAGAAAAAAAAATCAGCATATTTTGAGAAATTATTAAAAAGTCAATTAATCTCTGATTTCTAGCTACTAGAAGAAAAATGGGTTGGAATAATGACAAAAGAAAACCCCACACAAAATGCTGTGATTTAGAACATTTCATTAAGGTAAAATTTCACTTTCTTTCCTATTGCATTGCACAGCAGTATACCAGGATCAGTGTATTACAGACTCAAGGACAATTAAAGAGCCAGCTATATTTTTATAGTATGGGTATTTTTATTTGTCAAGGAAAAGACAGTATATATTCCAAATATTAATGCTTTTGTATTACTATAGTTACTTAGCAGCAGAAATTAGTGAAAAATTCTAAGATTCAGAGAATTATTGCCTCATTATGCTATCTTATTTGGAAGTTCATTTCAGTGAACAACTAAAAAGATTCTATCATAACTTTTTTCCAGTTGTAATTTACTTATTACTAGAAATACTAGCTGAAACATATTTTTCTTGAGTTCATTTTTTTTGTGTGTGTGTGTGTACTATGTTTAATCTTGGTTACAATCATTACCTGTAATTTATAGTTAAAAGAATTTCTTTTTTTCAATCAAAAAAATTTTGCCACTTTTAAAACCGTGATTTTATTTTGAAGGAAAAATGACACTTCCAATTAACTACTAAACTATGCTTGCATGCATATATCACAGAGACAGTGACAGTATTATAACTGAATGAAGATGATATCAATTTTTCTGATCATGGCAGAACATCTCCAGTGACCTGGGACTGGAGCTCCAAAAGAGGGAGAAGCTTCCAAGACCTCTGTTCAACTCTAGCAGAGGGTGCAGCATGGTTAGAGCAAACCTCAGGAGTTGGAGACATCCAATTAGGGTTAAGTCCCAGACTTCTATCTCTAGTGTATTTGTGGGATTTTAATAAGACACTGGAAAGGAATATAGTTCTTTCTCAGGCAGGAAAAATATACATATTCTACTTAGGAGAAATTACTTAATTTTGATTTGCTAGAGGAACATATAAGATTCAGATGGGGGTTAGCAGTGAGACACAAACATCCACATTCTATACACCAAATAGCAAAATAGAATCATGCTTTCTGAAATGCTTTCTTTCACAAAATACATTTTTTACTTCCAAAATGAATGTGACTTAAGTACATGTTCTTGCTATCAAATCTTGAAAAAATAAAAACAAAGGAGAGAAATCTGGTAGTTGTTGATGAGGGCTTTACAGCAGCCCTTGCAGCGGTGAATTTTCTGTTTGAAAGTTTCTCAGTTAAGCAGAAACTGGTTGCAATAAGATCAGAGCTATGTGTTCTTTCCTAGGGACTTCGGTGGAAGAACAGGCTTTGAACTTGGCTTGCACAGAGCAGTCTTCCCCCCATTGCTAGCAATAACTGCCTTATTAAAAACACAGGGAGAACGGGAGGAAGGAAGGGATATTCTGTCTCAGTTAATACCCTTGTCTCCTAACTGGACATGAGAATGATTTTACAGATTTCAAAGTCTATTTGAGCTGAGAAATTTGGAGTTTTTGCTTCTCTGTGCCTGAAAATCTGGATTCTATCCCATGTGACAGATATGATGCTCTTTGAAACAGAAAAGATAAATGCTTTACAGACATCTCTTGCATAGAAATGATATCAATTAGATTTCACTGGGAAAATTTCTGCACCTAAAAATCATAGTCAAATATGCATTAAAATGTTACTGCACTCATATTTCTGTTTCAGATTTAACCTATAAAGGTTAGGAAAGATTTAAAATTATGATCTTGCTTTTAAGTTAAATTATAGATGAAACTTATTTAAATACATTCTCACAAATGGAGGAATTCAACTCCTATAGCAGGCGGCCAGTTGAGAGAACACAGTTTTAAAATATGCTGGTGGGTGACTTTAAAACTCTGCTTTTAGAGAACTTTTGTTCCAGAATATTTTTTTTTTCCAAAACATTCTTTTCAATTCTGTGTTAAATAATATAAAATCTCATAAAATTTAAAGCTTCTAAAACGGAAATGTTCCCAGTGACTGACCTTGATTAAGTGTTGAAGTGCTGTTGATGTCACCTGAGATAAAAGATGATTCAGATTGTTTTCTCACAGTGTCATTCCACATCCTCCTTATACGACTCTGTTAATATAAAGCAGTGAGACAAAAGCATATTAAGTTACAAAAAGATTTTATCCTACTTATGTGCTATTATGTAGAATATTCGTGTTTATTTTGGCCTGAAGCAAGCCATGCTTCTAGCACATAGTGAAACTCCTCCTGTTATTATTAAAGCTCTGATTCATTAAATTTCATTTAGATGAAACATGATGGTATAAACCTTCCTATAAAGCAGCATTTAATATAAAAGAAAAATAAGGTGTTTGAATTAGACCAAAGTAAAAGGAAATTTTAAAAAGAAATCAATTCTACTATGCAGAAGTATGTATTTGCCATCTAAATGATAATAATGAGAAGAAAATTAGTGTTTCTGATTGGAACACATCTCAGTTGGCTTTTTATAAATAAGGTTAATTAAGAGAAGCTGTCAAAGTCTTTGTTACCTGAGTGCCAGAGGAATAGCGGGCACTAGTTCTTGTTGTTGATGCCTTCACTGAACTGTGGGGACTCTCAGTTGGTAGCCCACCACAGCAGTAGGAATGTCGAAAGCATTTGCCATATTCCTTACGTACCTACAGAAGGAAAAGCAATGCTTAGCACAAAAAATAGTCTTAAATATCTCCACTGCCAAAACTTGCATAGAAACTATTTACTTTTCAAGCAAAAAGATATTTCTTGTCTGTTGAATTATTGGCCATTAGCAAAATAAAGTATCCTTCCCTACTTAGTGGCAGCATTATCAGCTATCCAGGATTTCTGAACAAATTATTTCCAAGATATACATGCATTTCATTTAGATGTGCCTGAATAATCATTATTGAGTTGAGGGCTGGAATTAGATGATCTTTAAGGTCCCTTCAAGGCCAAACCATTCTGTGAATGAGTTATTTATGGCATTATTTTTATTTTGTCATACTATAGATTAATATAGTTCAGTTTACCAGAACTGAATGCTGCCTGAAAATAGTCCTTTTTTATATGAGCTTTTGGTGCAGAAACCATAGAAAGCTTATTTTCCCATCCTAGCATGCAAAAATGGCTGAGGTAACTAGCCTGTGTACTGCTCGGTAGTGCCCATTATTGTATCCATTCTGAGAAAGTGCACAAAACCTGCAATGACTATACAGTCATTTTCATATAAAGTTACTATGTGTAACTCAAACAGCTGCTAGTTCATATGGTCACACTAGCTTTGGGATTGTACAAAGCTCACAAATGCCACTGCCCACTTTAGGGAGAATGCCTGATGTGCTCGTAGAGGCACCATCAGACTTCCAGAGTCAAATTTAAACTGTGAAGCTTGGGAAATCTTTCAATTTTAGGACCAAAAAATAAAATCCTCATTACTGTCTTTGCCAAACCTAGAAATGTGAATACATCTATGTATATGAGATTTTTGTCTGACAAAGCAACAAGACTAATTAATGATTCCAGTATTCTGCCTGCGTTTATTCACCTTCTGTTTCCAGCGGCCTACAGGAAACTTTAGTTTTGTCATTTTTGCGGCTGCTATGCTAGCTACTATTTTCAGGTAACAAGAAAGTCAATACACATTTTGGCAGCATGACAGCAACAGTGAAAGGATAGAGTGGATAAAATTTGGAAAGGTGCTCAAGTCTAAATTCATAAATTTTCCATCAGATACTTGGCAATCTAAGTGTCTCCTCTGCATCAGTGAGATTCATGAGTTTCTGGGAAAAGTGGGATTTCAGTTAATGTGGAAAGTCTGCCTGACCTATGAAAATACAGGACAGAAAGTTATGTGTATATAGAAAGGGGGAAGGGGAAGATGCAAGAAATTAATAGTGTGGACTTACATGTGCCATGTGCTGTTACCAATATTAAAAGAATTTCACTCATGGAATACATACTGTGATGTTTTTATAAACCACAAGGTTTAAGAAAATTTGAATAGTGCCTTAACTGACTTCAAGCTAGGGACAATAACTCATCTTTTTATAAAAGTATATGTTACATATTTTAAGTGAACCCCTATCTATAACAATATGAAAAGATTCATGGAAAATGAAAACAAAAGTGCACGGACATAGAATTATAATCTTTAACCCTGTAGTCTGTAAAACCTATGTCTGTATGTATCATCACTAGATGGTGTAACACCTAAGAAAATCCATTCCTGAACATAAATGGATATTAAATGCTCCAAACCACTACAAAGTAGAGACAATAGCAATCAAAACTGTATTTTTACCCAAATACCACCCTCCAGGGCTGGTTTTGCCTAATGCCTATATTGCAGTGACTGTACATGATCTGTCAGTACTGCACATTCCACTGTCATTATTTCTAAATTATAGCTTGTTTGAAACCGATGGAAGCAACAGCACTATCATCTTGTCAGAACTGGAAACATAATAGTTTTCACTTTCACAATTCTATTTCACTGTTCAATTTAGTGACCAACTAGTAATAACAGAATAAAAAGACTACATTAGCTATGCAGACAGAGGATAGGATGATACCCAGTCAAAGGCATCGAAACTTAAAAATCTTAAATGGCAGCTTTAACATTCTTTCAGGTATAAATCTTACTGCTCTAGGTTATGCTTTTTCACACTTGACTGGTATTTTAATATTGCTTTTTGCTGACTCCACTTAATATAAAAACAATGCACAGCTGGAAAAAGAAGTAAAAAATTAATCTGGTTTTGATTTTCAAGTCCAATACAAGTGGTAGAAAGGGCAACATTATATGAAACCCTAATCTAGAAATTATTTGCATTTTGAGAATGTTTGCATTTTCTTTCCTCTCTTTTTCTCTTAGGCTCAATCTCCTCTCTAAGCATGCTTTTATTCTCTCAAAATGAGAGGAATACCACGTTCATCTCGATAAAACTCTGTCTACCAGATCTTTTCCTAAAACATAGCTGAATGCCATTGTCTACACCAAATTTAGAGATACTGATACTGTTAGAGCTGGTACAGTTGAGTCATGCAAGAATGTGATTTTTGTACTTGCACATCAATGCTTTACCCAGTGGTCTCAAAATATTTTATAAATATCAGCTAATTATGTCTCTGGTGAGCTAATTATAATGGGAGTTAATAATTGCTATGTCTCCAGCCTAAAACTGGTAAAAATATTTAGAATCTAAATATCACAAATTGGGTATTTCCAAATGTAATCTGTATTGCATTTTATGTGATGTTTTTTTGGGTGGGATTAACATTTACCTTTCGTCTCAACTCTTATTACTTTTATTTGCTACACCTTCTAACACAGGCTATGAGTTTTTTTCTTTTGTCCTTCAGAAAAGCACCTCTAAGGCATTCCCGTTCAGTCTGGGAAAGTGAAGAGTTGCAGGGAACCCAAAGAGAATCCTACGCAGCTGCGCCCTTCACTTCCTTCTCTCCTGTTTGCTCCTCTCCTCTCTTCCCTGCAAACCTTCTCTCTCCCCAGCAGATCTGCTCCTTCTGGACTCCTCTGTTCCCATCGGGCAAAGGGGAGCAGAACTAATTTAGCACATCCCACTTATGAGGGAAAGCTCTTGCCAGGGGATTCCAGTTTTTCCAGTTCAGAGCACAAAGCTGTTGATTGCTTGGGGAGGCAAACACTTGAATAAAAGTAGTCATGCTGGCATCTTTGGGAACCTCTCCCCGTTAGCAGTTGTCTTGTGTTAATGACTACATTTTTTCTACAGTGTGCTGAAGTTCATAATAAAATTAATTTTTACATCTCACTTAATTTCGCAATGAACAAGCACTGATAGTACAATCCCTGCCTATCACCCGCAGCTTTACGTGGCAGCTTAATAGGATCTCAGGAGAGGTCCTCTGCCTTGATCTGAGAGAGTTTCCAGGCTGAGATAGGCTGATACCATAAATGATCCTCTGTTAGCAGTGCTGCAGCTAAGGCAGGATTTGTTTCGTGCACACATAAAGACTTTTGGCTGTAAGTCCAGACTAATACATACCACATTACCAGTGCTAAGCAGTAGTACATTTTCTATAGTAATTTTCTTCCCAAAGCCTCAAAACTTTTCAAACCAAGGTTGGAAATGCTGCATCCATTTTAAACCCACTCAGGCCACAGAGCAGTTACAGGAATCCCACAAGAACACAGCAAGAATTGCTTTTGAATCTTAGTCCTCTCCTCAAACTACTTCAGAATACTCCAGTTCTTAAGATTGCTGTTTTTTTCTCTGTTTTTAAGGAAATATATGTGGTATTTTTAAGGAGTTAAAGAACATGCATGTGTGTTTTCATTAACTTACTTTCTTTTGAAGGGCACAATGAAAGATGAAAATAAACATTCCTTGGAAAGCATTAAATACTGTGAAGAGATACGTCATCACAACAGTGCCCTCATTGATAAACAGCAGGCCAAATGACCATGTTAGGCCAAGGAGACACAGGAGAGCAAATGCACCCAGGACCCAGGATCTGTAAAAGAAAATTAATTTTAGTAACATTACTTATGAGAATGCATATCACCAAACCCAATATTAACATTTCAGTTCCTGCAGTTGACTTTTACTAGGTTCATATTCAAATGTAAAAATTCCTTGGGTTTAACCTTTTATCTATTAAAGAAAGAACAATTCCATTTAGTACTCTTAGTCTCCAGTGAAAACAGCAAGAGTAGATGTGACCTTTTTCTTTTGCAAGAACTGCACAGGATGTCAAAACTATTTTGAAATTCAGAAATACAGCGCAAGCCTCAGCTACTCCATTGCTTTATCTGCTTTTAGAAAAGAGATTGATAAATCTGGCTTAGTCACTAATCACACCACAGATTTTAAGCTGCCATATGACACTAAATAATGTAACACAAATGCACAAAGGTTAAACAGCAGATTAAAAGCCTAGAGCCCAAATCTTTAATGTGCCGATAAACTCAGCTAAACTGAAGCTAGATGATCTAACTTCCGCATGAAGAAACCCTGCTGAAATGTGACAAAAAGATGGATATTGCTCTACAAAATAGTCTAAAAAAGATTCCATCATGAACAGGTTAAGGAAAAGGAATTGTAGAGAACGGCACAGAATGAAAGGGAAAGGGAATTTAGTCAGTGAATTCCACATCTAACTAATGATCTTACTTGATAAATGGCTTATTATCTTCATAGCTAGAAAGCATTATAAGCAGAAAAGAGAAACAAAATTATTAGACAGAATTGAAACAGAAATTAATAAGAGCATTTTTAATTGTCTATAAAAATTAGTCAAAATCAGAAAATTCAAAATGCAGAGGCAAGCAATTTAAAATTATAAAGGCATATAATAGTTTAAAGTTCTTTAGCAAATCAGGTATCTCAAAAGTAGTTAATTAAAATTAAGGGAAATCCACAATATTGACCGAGTTTGTAAAGTTAAAAATCATGCTAGAAATTTGTTAATGTAGGGTTCTATCTTACCCAGGTAAGTCCGTATTATAGTAGCCATCACAAACACGGTAATTACTGGTGTGGATGAGAAGACAGAAAGAGGAAAAGGAAGAAAAGAGAGAGATGCTAAAGATTAGCTCTCTCTCTCACCATGCAACATGCAATGAAGCTGATACTGACCTAGCTAGAACATCTAGTTCACAATGTTATAGCCTTACTGAAAAATCTTCCTTCGCCATTTTCAACATTCAAAGCAAATCTGTAAGACCCTTCCACTTCCAACCCTCAGTGCTAGAAAGTTGCATCATCCCTTCAGTGTTGATAACAAAAACCTTCAGTACAAGGTAAAGCTATACAGAATACAGTAAAAGACTATCTAAAGAAGCAAGAGCTGTCAAAGCCTTGTTAATTGTGTAACACTTAACATTACTCTGCAAAAGGGATACTGAAGTACAGCACCATGATAAAGTAAACATTTGTTAAATTAGCATGAAAACAGCAGATAATCTTCAAGTTAACAATAAGAGTCAATTCTCTTGGGAGAACAGGATTAGGAGTAGAAACTGCTCAGAATCCCTAAATCAAAAAGTCATTTAACAAAACAAACTTAATATAATCATATCAGCCATGCAAACAGGAACATCATTTTAGATCTGCGTTTTAAATGCAAATGGAATTACTACAGTGCTGTGGCATTTCCGTGAAATAGTTTCTTGGCACTAGTTCCAGGCCTAAATTATCTAATTTTGACCGGCGTTTGTGACATTACAGCAACAATGTGACGAAAGAAGGATTGGCTCTGTTTGCTTCTAATTGACATCTGCAGTTGCTGGGAGACAATGGCATGTGCTCCTAATGGAGAGTAGCTTTCAATCAGTTCAGCAATCAGAAAATAATCATAGTTCTCATACTTGAACACAAAGCACTTACTTAATGTTTTCCAACCTGCTAGAGTCTGGTTTCAAAGTGTTTGAGTGCTTCACCATTTTGCACAATGTGATCACCAGGAAGATAAGATTCAGCTGTCAAAACAGATAAGAATGAAATTAAACTACTTCAAGTAATAGGCTGAATAATGATGATGTTACAGACTAAACAAAACCCCCGTAGTTTATTTTCAAATATGTAGTGAAACTGGGTAACTATATCAGACAGTCTGTAAAAAGTGACTGCAAATATGGATGAGGGGAAAAAAAAGTTATAGGTCACTTAATCTTTCAAATTCACCACAGCATCATGAACCACCATATTTATCTCATGTCCAAGGTCTTTGTCAGTCTAGGTCTGTCTTCCAGCTTGTTGTGCTTGGCCCCTGTTCACCTTCGCCTGTCACCTCTGGCCCTGTTCCCCATTTCACTGACCTCCCTGTGGACTATGCTTACCCCTTTACTGTACTATACTAGTTGTCCTTTTTTTACCCCATCCTGCTTCTGGAATGTTTTTCGCTTTTGCTGGTTTCTCCCTTTCCTTTTTTTTATTCCCTTTTGTTCTCAAAAATCTCACTCAGTTCTTGAAAACAGCTTAAATGTAACTAAAGAAAAAGAAAGAGAAAAAGAAACACAAAGATGCAGCAAATACATCAAACTTAACAGTGCCACAGACATACGCTGGTGGTGCACCCTCCTATTGCCCTCTTTCCCTTTGTAGTCTGGATTCTGTCAATGCAAGACTGCATGAGACTTGAAGGAAAGGACTATGCTGTCTTATTCTTGTTGTGTCATTCATATAGATAACACCGGGGAAGATACTGAAGGTAATTTTTTATAGTTTTCCTATTGTGAAACAGAATCACAGGTATCAAAGATACTAGGTGCCTTTCTCCTATCGATTTCAAAGCATAAGCCAAACACAAGGCTGCAGTAAGCCAAAAACAAGGATGCCTGCAGAATATGGGCTGAAAAGTGGTATACAGTTATTTTGAGTAATTAGTATGTGTTGTCCTATATCATGCAGACAATTCAAATAAAATTGTATGTTTGAAAACAGTAAGAGCTATGTCCTTCCAAGGAGAAGACACACATCTTTATCTACTAGTACAAGGGTTCACAAGAAGTGGCTGAACTGATAGCCAAGAGAAAATAGGAGAGTATGCTTGGACATCCTTATAACACATATATTTGATAGATTATAACCCCATTCTTACAATACCCCATATATATCTGCAACTGGTTACTGATGGAGAATGATCAGACCCAGTCTCTCATTTTGGGGAGCCTTTGGTTTGAGACAGCATCGAAATACTTTTTATAACACTGGGGATACCAGCTCATACCAGATGTGTCACATGTGTAGCTATGCCACAGTGGTCAGAAATGTCACTCAACTCCTAATAAAGAGCAGGTCTTAACAACCTCAAAAAGATGAGAAACACTTCATTATATCATTCTGATCATTTTGTTCCTCTTATCTACATTTCCACTGTACTGCATAAGTTCCTTGGGTGAGGAAACAAGCTGCTTTTCTTCCTGGCCTCTGCACCAGACAGAGGACAGGGACTCTGTGCATGACATGGCCCTCAGTTCCATGCCTTTGCAGGCAAACTTTATTCTTCTGTATTTGAAAAAGTTTCTGGCACAGTCTGGTAGCTGACATAACATGAACTTCTCCAGCCTGCTTAAAATAATATAACGTCAATTTACTTTCTGTGAAAACAAACAGATTAAGAGCTAAGACACATGTCCCATGCCAATCCTAACATGTAAATCAACTTTGGCTGCAACCTATGCAACTGGGAGTGCACAATCCAGTTCAGAACAGTATTTACAGCACAGCTGGAAGTTAATCCTTGCCTAAGTAGCTACCCTGGAGTATCCCACATTGTACTAGCTACATCATTCTTGGATCAAAACCTCATAGATATGGCTTAGCCCATAAATGACTGCCTTATGAAATGAGAGATTTTTATCCTCTGCTTCTTTGTATGACTGAAGTGCTGGTTTGACATATGAAAAACAAAAGCTTGTATTTACATATTGAAGTTCCTTCGGTGACTTGCAAGCAGACACAGCCCTACCCCAGAGCCTGAGTCAAGCTCCAGCATATTAAGCAGGTTTTATGTAGATACTCATCTCCGTTTGTATATATGTCCTTGCTGGACTAAGGAATAACTTTACACAGCAGTTTCTTAATAGACAATTTAATATGAATATAGGTACAGATCCCCAAAAGCAGCCACAGATATAATAATGCTTTATTATTATTTAATAATGCTAATAATTACAGCAGCTGAAAAAGTCCTTCCAAAAAGAAAAAAAGCAAAATATTGTACTTTGCAGACAAAGTAACTATGACAACAGAGCATATGATACCTGTTTTTCCATCACTGTGAAATATTGCTTAGTTTTCAGTTTCGGCAGTCAAAAGACCATGTTTTGCCACTTGTTCAAACATGCTGGCATCTCTGTTACACATTATATCATTATCAAAAGCCTATTTTGCCCACTTACAAATAATGTAACCAAACCTTTCTATAGATTCGCTTTTGGCTCCCTTACTGCTTTTCATCTAGAAATTGATTGTTTTGGAAGAACTCATGAGTTGAAGATTTTTGGGCATCCTGCCATCTTATTACACAAGGCACTAAGCAGTGAGGGAAGGAAACTTGTTGGAGAATAACTGCTTTTAGAAGGAATGGTTCAATTACTTTTCTTGGTGAGAAAT
>JANHGB010031039.1:0-27301 GCA_026283785.1 Coracopsis vasa
TTTGTTTCCCCACTAAAAGTCTGTTGGAATGCAACTTCTCCCGGGTCCACTCCCGGGCAGTCTGCTGCACACTGAGCAAAAAGGTATGTTTGGCCTCTGCTCCCAGAAAAAAGGAGGATGCTAGCTGCACTATCTATTCCGAAATCAAGACATGTTAAGCTTATCCAAAATAATTCCATAGTTCAGGGCTTTTCTTGTGGCCCATAGTGTAATTCCAGTTTTGGTGGAATTTTTTCCCTTTTCTGAACTTTTTTGATCAAATCCCAGCTAGGCCTGCCGTCTCTTCCTCTCTCTGTTACTATGAGAACCTATTTTACATATCCTTTCAGAAGTGTTTTATTTTCTCCAATAATTTTTCAGTTTCCAGTGCAAGCCTCCAGAGTTGTGGAACAAAAGACTAGATCTCTCTGCTTTGGTAAGCTTGAACAGAAAACTTGGATTTCATGACTAAGCACAGTGCTTGATCTAGAAGGAATACATGCAGCTTTATTATCAGTTGTAAAACCCCATAAACACTTAAGAGTATTCTTTAACACCATGATTTTTTTTGTACAGTAGCAAATTGTGCATGAATACTGATTCCTTTGCAGGAAGATTAATATCTTTGCAACAACAAAGGGCTCAAGAATCTTGTAAGTCTTTGAAACCATGCTCTGCTACCAGAGCTAACCATACCAGAGAATGCCTGGCATTATATTCCTGTCCAAAGTCCTCATTTGCCTGTAACTACATACATGCTCTGGCCTCCCAACACTTCATTATCCTGCAAAAGTACTGCTTCTGTGTGTACTTGAGGCCTACCGCTATGGTGGACTTGGTGTCCTTCTTGGCATTTTATGGCTGACAATGGATTCCCAGTTTCTACACTCAAATGAGAGATCAAAGACCTTTCTGGTTTTAATGGATTGTTTATTCAGCGTAGGCTTTACAGAAGACATTCTCTATTTTCTTAATTATTCTTTCCCCCAGACTGGAAGAAAAATATTCCTGACTGAAAATGATGTTTTGCTTTCTGCAAGTTGAACACTTACAAAGATAAATTAGTGACTATCAATCAAAACAGGTGAACTGAAAGTATCAAAATGTGACAGCAGATAAAAGCATCTGCCAAGGAATTTATGTTCCTTGATTTTGCTCAGAGTACTATTTACACACAGCTGATTGATAACAGATTCTAGAGACAAGAGCTTGCTAAGAAAACATTGTCGAGACAGACTCATGTCAAAGACTGTGACTTGGGAAATCAGGGTATTTCCTTCCCTACCCTGACACTCTCTGTGGGAGGCCTGCATGAGTACAACATGATCCCTATCTAGGCATAGCTACTAGCCCCAGCAAAGACAGTACAACAGAGGGCTGTAGTATGCAAACAGATTATTCCTCCACTTCAGATACGTCAATAGTGGAAGGGAAGTATATTTCATTGCTGTCCTCATACTTGCCCAGAAAAGCACCACCAAAGAAAGGGTGGAAGGAAAGTGTTTGCAGAGGGAGAGGCAATTGCTTCTGTTATTAAGCTCTGTGCATATTGCAAAAAGTCCACCAGGGCAATTATTGGGATGTACACGAAGAAACAATGGGACTGATTCACCTTTCAGTTTTGCATCACAGAGTTCTAGTGAGGTCAGTGGTGTCAGAAGTAAAACTGCTTACACTTATTATAAAACTGTTTGACTGCTTTCTAAGCTCCCCAACAAACCTCTCCTCAAAACAGAGGCTTGCCAAGCACAGCAGTGTTTTAGCTTATGAGAAATGCATTCACAGTTATTCAGGTTTAAAGTAACATGCTCTACAGTCCCAGTGTTCCATGGGAAGTCTCACTGCAAGTACCCATATCAGAAAAGATTACGTGCATTTGCTCATTTCAGTACACAATGCAAGACAAATACTTGCACAAACTTGAAGCCAAGACCACCCATTAGCTGTTTCACTCACTCCCTGAAACTCTGTCAGTACAAACATTTGAAGGGTAAAAAGATTCTCTTGCACAGACATCAAGAAAAAGAAAATCAAAGAAAATGACAGTTAATGAGAAGAGAGGAGAAGTGAGGAAGGCAACAATAGTGAAAAGAAGAAAAGCAAAGTGAATATAGAAAAGAAACAACGAAAGAAATAAAACCAGGCTGCAGAGAAGAGACAGCCCAGGACAGAAAAAGGATCCAAAAAGTGACTTTCAAATACCCTGGAAATCTAATTCTAAAACCTCCCCGTTGGTCACAAGACTGCTGGCAATCTCCTGCACCTTTGAATCCTATTGTCACCTTACAGATACTCAAAAGAACAAGAAATAATTCACATCTGCCAGACAGAAATGCCCAGAGAAAGAAAAGAGATCATTAAAGCAGACCAAATGTGCAGGGATAAGAGCACATTTGTAACAAAATTTCAGCAAAGACAAAAAAAATGGGAGGAAAAAGTAATACGTAAAAATGTCTTAAACAGGATTAAAATTAAGCATTCAGCCTCTCTTAACTTAGATGTATTTAGGCAAGGTTGGAGAAACAGAACTGGGTACTTACAATGAAAATATTGAAGTGCATGCAGTTTTCATAAACAGACTCAAAGTTTAAAACACAGGAATTTACTTACACAGCAGCACAATCCTCTTAAACTCTCGAAAGATCTCATCTGACATAAGAACACACCACCAGCTTTATATACCTCACTTCTCACTGTCAGTCTTGATTTGTACAAGATGGAAATTCCTATTCTAGGTAAGATTGTAGCGGGAACCTGTATTTCTGCTTTGTGACGAGACCCTCCTTTGCTGCTGTCAGTATCAACAGGAAATAACAGACTGTACTGAAAGGCACCAATATGATTAAGGGCCTGGGTAGTGTTAAACCCGGAAGCATCATTAACCCTGCTATGTAACTCACTGCTGTCATCATACATTCCAGTGCATCAGCTTTGCACAATCTCAGATTCAGAAACATACGGCATAGCAGAACAGAGCGAGAACTCAAACTTCGGCAGACTGAAAGAGTTTCCTTTTCTGAGCTGTAACTCCATGCTCCAGTGAAGAATTTGGCAGTCAGTCAAGAAAAAGCATATTCAAAAGGAAGAACCCTGATAAAGAGGTTATGAGGCCAGTGTTCAGAGCCACAGGCCCAAAATAGGGATTCCAGTTCCCCCTGGGAGCAGCCACAAATTTTGTAGGCCTTTGTAAAAAAAGTCTGAAAGGGTAAGTAAAAGGTCACAAAATATCCATCAGGCAGAACAGTATTGAAACGTCTCCAGCTGAAGTATTATACTCAGCTGCTGCCATTTCAAAACAGAGATGAAATAAACAGATTGTATGCAGAGATGATATCAAATACTAGCAAATTATGACAGAAAACGCATTTAGTACAATGAACTAGGTATCTTCGGGGGCTTGGAAGCTAGATGAAGCTAAGCAAAACTGCCTCAGCCACAGGCAGAGCCTCGCTGCTCTGTCGCTACAGGCCCCGCTCCGGCGCACCCACCCGTTCCTGACACGATGAGGTGTTCCCCCGTCCCTCCTCCTTCTCCTTCCACGAAGGACCCCTTCCTCCCGCCCCTCTCCCGCCTCTCAGCGCCCATTGGCAGCCGCTAACGGCCGAGCTCCCCTCACGCCGCCTCGGCAGTCACTGCTATTCTCCGACGCTCCCTAAGCCCCCAACGCCGCGCCGCCGGGGAGGCCCTTGGCCGACGCTCCCTGGTCGGCGCGGGAGGGCTCTGAGGCGGGGCGGCTGTGGCTGTGGCTGTGAGCGAAGGGCGGGCGCTGCTTCCCTTCATCGGCCTCCTTGCCACGCTGTGGAACGAGGTGGCCTTGTCGTGCCGGGGCGCCTGGCTCTGCGGTGTCCGCGTCTCAGTCAGGACTAGCAACCTTCAGGCACAGTTTGTGGGTCACCTGAGCGCCGTTTAATATATTGGCCCTGAAGATGTACTTGTGCCGACTCAGTGCATTTTCTTGAGAGTCGGCTGTCACTTTATATAATATTATAGATTTTATTTTTACATTAATAAAGAATTTCTTAATTATTCTATCCAAAGAGACACAAAGATAATACTAAGTATTTTCTTATCGCTGGGAAGCGTCTCTACAGTGATACTAGTTTGTAACTTTCCATGTGGCAGCTTTCTCGATTTGTAGTTTATCTTAAGGATAGTTTAATAATACAGCAGGCAGTTGCAGTATGGTAGCCTCAATAGTTTAAATATTCGGGCTAAATGTGAGAGCATGCTGTCATGCTTTTAAGATGCTCTTAAGATACTTTAAAAAGCTATGGCTGTACTCACAAACTGAGGATCTGTCCTAGAGACACGCCAGAAGAACATTCCAACGATTACTTTTATAAAATTTGGCAAGAAAGTTCTAATTCTCAACCACTGCCTTAGAGCAGCTGCCCATTAGTAACCCGTTCATGTTAATAAAAAATGAACCAAATGAAGTAATGTATTGATCTGGTATCCCATAGGGAAGCCCTTCATTTTATTCTTTTTCATTAACAGGAATTAAATAAATGAAGATAAAACAGTTCACTTTTTTCATGTCCTGCACTTTTGCCTAAAATGGCCAAGCAAAATTCTCCTTCACTAATTCAAGTTGTAAAACAGGTTGCAGAGCAGCAGCATTCACAGGTGACAGAGATAGAAAAAACCAAAACAGTTCTTTTCCAATTACAGGTAATAAACCTTGCTTAGAGTAGCCTAATTAATTATTTTTTTTTTTTTTTATTAGATGAGGACGTATTCCTATGAAAAGGAATCTGATGGTATTTTGGGGTTTTTTTCTGGGTGTTTACCTTTAAGTGTAAGGCAGCTATTCTGTTCATGTGCGTGGCATTTAGGCTTAGCCAAAACTCTGTATGTCTGATGTTATTAGTAAAGTTGCAACACAAGTAAGATTTCATTACTGCAGCTTTTAGCAAAGTTTTATTTTATATTTGGGAAAAAATAAAACCAAAATGAAACAACACCGCCAAAACCACTAAGCAACACCTACAAAGCAAACCCAGGGAAACTCAATACAAAGTTAGAACTTCTTGAAATTTTAATGGTGATTTCCTAAATTAATGGGGGGAAAGGAGATATTGAAAGTATCCTTCTTTTTTTTTTTTTTTTTTTTTTTTGGTAGATTTTCACCAGACTTTGCCATTTTTTCTTAGCATACTTTTAATACAAAATGCTTTTTTCTGTGCATTTGAAGTAAGCATCTTAAATAGTCATTAAATATTGGTTTTATTTAGTAATATTTTGTAGAACACTGGATACATGTAGGTTTTGTGGAGACTGTAATCATTTCTGTTCTAATCTCTCACAGAATTTATGAGGCTTTCAATTATTATTTAAACTTTGAGATCAAATTTTCATTGAGAAACTTACCTTTAAGTCTGAAGGAAGACCCAATAGTATTCAGGCATTTTTGAGCATGGGAGAATGCAGATGGAAATAGTAGAGTCCCAATTACAGCACCTGTAAATAGCCTTCCAACTGAAACACTTGATGTTTGAAATTTTGCGTGAAGATATGGCTTCTCTGAAGGAGCAGTGAAAACTGCTTAGGATTGTCAATTGACTGGCCACACTTTGGAAGGAGTTTTCTCCTAAGTATATACCATCCTGTAATATAGTATGATGATGCTGCAACAGTTTAGTTGTGATCAAACAATATAAACAAGGTATCTATTCTCAGAAAAACCCACAGGACTTTAGAGCCCAGGTAACTTAGCTCATTTATGTGCTTTGTCTTCCACACACTTCTTTCAAAAAAGCCCAAACCCTAGGAAATTCCATGCGAACAGCAAACAGTTAAATAATTAAGAACTTAAAGTTGGAATGCAGAACTGGTTTTTTCCTCTTTATGTCTATTTTGTTGTGTGCATGCCATGGAAGACATGCAAAACAGTAATTTACATTAACATTAACAACTTTCGCTTTCCTGTCCACAGTAAATGGTGGCTGGGAGTGATGGAAATACTGCTAAAATTATAGCCCAAGATTTCCAAATTAAAAGTTGCACAGAAACTTTTTGTTCTCAATAGTTAATAATGTCTTAATCTGTTCAAGACATTGAGTAAGAGATTTCGCAGCACTCATAATGGTTCCATTAGGGAGAAGATAATAGGTGACATAAATCACCATGCTAATTCTCTCACTTTATGCGCTACTGTTGGCTCTTATGTTGGGTGCGATTCATTCTAGCTATCTTACATCACCTACAGATCAGATACTAAGCCTATATTAGTCATCTAGGCTCCCTTGGTACTCATCAAAGAGGGAAAAAACTTTTCTGAGGGAGCAATTGAAGCCTCCCATCTTAGATGTACATGTAAATGTGGCACTTAGAGACATAGTTTAGTGATGGACTTGGCAGTGTTAGGTTAACAGTTGGACTTGATGATCTTAAAGGTCTTTTCCAACCTAAATGATTTTATGAGTCTATGACTTCTTATGATGGGTTGAAGTACTGCTTCCTGGAGTCATTCAGTTCTCATCAGTGAGAAGATACGGAGGCTTTTTTAGGACTAGATGCATATTTCTTGGGGGGAGGGAAAAGGGAGAGGACGGATAAAACTACCTGTGATTAATCCAATGATAAAGTACTACTGTGACAAAGGTGGGATTAAAAACTTCAGCAGAACAGGCTAGGAAGCTCCATCACCCCAAACACCCATCTGTACACTTGTGTGGGTTTGTTGGTGATTTTTGACATGGTTAGTTACTTTTGGTCTGATTAGAACTTAATCAGATTTCAGCTCTAAACAAGCATTAGGACTGAGTTTGGTCTGTCACGTCCTATGTATTTTGTAAATACAAGGATTTCAGATTAATTTCTAGGGTACTTTATTTCATATTTAAACTCGATCTAAGGGGAGAATTCTAAGACAATAGTCTTGCATTGTGCCTCTAAGGTGACGATTTTAGGAGATGGAATTCTGTCTTCCATTCAAGCCATGTTAAACAAGTGGAAAAGAAGACTGTTTTGAATAAATATAAATTATAGTGTTTAACTAAAAAAAGAAACTGAAATATTTTACAGGCAAAGTTCCAGGAACTAGAAAAAGAAATGGGTTCTATTCTGTTAGAAACAAGGACAACAGAAAGGGAAATATATCTGCAAGATGATGCCATAGAAATGACAAAACACCACTGTGAAAATCTAGAGGCTGAAGTTAAAGCCCTATATTCTGAAAATTTAAAGCTGAGGCTTGATGCAGAAACAGTACAAGAAGAGTTTGAGATGACATTTGCAAGAAATAATGAATATCGGGAAAAAATAAAAGCTCATAAACATCTCTTTTTGGAGATGGAAAGTAAAATGCCAGTTATGATTGAGCTTGCTAAAAAGAAAGCTGTTGTTCAAGAATTAAAGACAAAGAAAGAGGAGTTAATGCATGACCTCCAGAATCCGGAAGGCTCCGTTATAAAACAAGTGCAGGTACTATATTTCCTCTTCTATTCTTTTCCTTTAGCATGAAATAATTTTGGCATAGTTTAGCTAATATTATTTTGTCTAATATATTTATGCTTCATGAGGCACTATGGAGACTGTAGATAGTTTATAATGCTACATTATTTGAAGAATGCTTGACATGTATGCAGTAAAAAAAATCATAAGCCATTGTTAGCTGTATATTGTTGTGAAAGTCAGGTTCATTCTATGTGATCAAATGAACTCAGCTATGAAAAAAATTACAGAGCTGGAAACTATAAACTATATGATTAAACTATATGATTGCCACACTATTTGTGGTCTTTTTTGAGTTGTTGGATAAACTTTAAATGGATACTTTTTAGAATTCTGTGGAACATTGCCACATTGTTCCATTTTTCCTGCAAGAGCACATTATTTTACTGTTGCTGTCAGGTAACAAACTACAGTTGAACTGTTTGCCAACAGGAGGTAGATTTGATGAGATACAAATAGAAAGAAGGAGAGAAGGAAAAGATATTTATTTTGATATTCTAGGTCTACACTGTTGTTTTTACTTGACCCTAATTGTAATACTTACTAAAAACTACCATGTAAGAATTTTTCAACATAAAACTTCACCATTATGTGAACAAAACCAATTATGAAGTTGGAATGGGATCACAGATTAAAACTCTGACACAACTTGCATTACTGAATGTTACTCTTCTCATGTAAATTGCTGAAAATTTGGTTGTACAAGCAAATCTTTAAATAATGATTAAATAGAGACTCACTAATGTTGTTCGTCCCCATGAGAAAGAAAAATCTATCTCAAATATTACATGATTACATTAAATATTCTTTGATTTTCCAATAAATTACATTTTAAACAAAATTAAGACAACCAAAATGAGTTCAAATTCCTGTATTGTTGTAGTTATTTGCATATTTCAGATCAGGGGTGTATCTTCCTAATTATGTGTACCTTTGTAAGCCATGTTATGAATTGTTTTAATTATTATTTTCAATTGCAATTTGTAATTTATTAATTTAATTATTATTAATTATGTTAATGTGAAACTGTTTATTATACATCTTTATCTCATCTATATTAATGAAGCAAGACTGTTAAAATGTGACATTTTACATTAGTTTAATAGATGCACTGCAACTTTTTAAGTAGGGGATTTCTGTATCGACTTATATTTGCAGGAAGAAATTATGCTTTTACAAAAGGAAATCATGACACTGAAAGAGTTCATCAGTAATAAAACTGATTTGCTCAACAAAGAGAGAAAAATGCATGCTAAGCTTAGAAAAGAAATTGAGGTGAGTCATTTGAATAAAATATAATTATATTCTGGTCATCTGACAGAATTTAGGTAATGCAAATGAATTTTGAAGTATTTATGCACTGTTGCTGGCCATGCATTATTCAAGTACATACAATAACCATGCTGTCTTAAATTCTTTATACTGATAGTCTCTCTAAAATTCAGAACTCAATTGCTATCATGAGAAAAATTGATGTTAAAAACCTTTTTTTCTTGAGTTTTAAAGAAGGAATTCAGCTGTGAACTTCTGAAATGATGTCCTGAAAAGAAAGAGGTCACTGAATGATGGTAAAACAAAAGGCACAGGTTTTTATTTCTGTAATACTTTTGAAATACTTTAAATTCCACTGATGACTTGATTATTCATAACTTGTCTCATGGTTCCTGATAACTCATCAATGAGGGAATCAATTGCACCAAGAAAATGGACTTCCCATGAAGCAACCTAATTTGAGCTGAGATTAAATGAGGAATAACGCAGCAGCTCCTAATTAGCTGCCAAGATAAAATTCTGATAAATAGTTAAAACCTTCTCTTTTTAAATAATTGAACCATATTTTATATTTTGTTCCTTACTGAAATACTTTGTATGTCTAGATAGTTTTCAGTTTGGAAGTTTCACATCATTCATCTTGTGAGTTCAAATAAATGCCACAAAATTTAATGAGCGAAGCTTGAAAATATAGAGATTAACTGATGTAAGGTTAGTTCTATTGCCCATTGTAAAATGTAGGAGGTAAAAGGAATCATTTTTCATGTGATAGGGAACAGCAGAGAATATTTAAAAGTTAAAGCAAAGCACATTCACTTTAGGTCTGTGCTATTCAGCATATGAGAAAATATTTTATTATCAAGGCAATATCCTCCTCAGAAAGTTCTCTACACCAAAAGTGAAATTAGACAGCCTAAAAATAATGTTCTGTTATCAAATTTAATTAAACAGTGAAGGTTAACCTGATCTTCAGTTGTTTGAATTATACAATCTTTTTGTTTAAAGAAGAAGCAGGTTTACAAATTGAATCTTTCATGGTATTATTTTCTATTAAGTACTTTCTGGAAAGCAATCTGATTTTTAATATAAAAACTGACAGTCAACAGTCAGAGACATTAATACCCAGCAGTCATCAACATGACTGAGGAAAGAATACTCAAGATAGATAAGCACAGAAATAGAGTGAGATACTAGACACACGGATGAGCTTCCATTGAGCTGCAGTGGTGGGTGGGATTCAGCTGCAGACTTCTGACACCTAAATTTGGTTGGTTGATAGGAGGTGACTACACATGAGTCAGACAGGTACCCAGAACTGCTTATGGTGAGACACTGGCACAGACTGCCCAGAGAAGCTGTGGCTGCCCCATCCCTGGCAATCTTCAAGGCCAGGTTTGACGGCCTTTGAGAAACCTGGTCTGGTGGAAGGTGTCCCTGTCCGTGGCAGGGGAGTTGGAACTAGACGATCTTTAAGGTCTCTTCCAGCCCAAACACTTCTACCATCCCGTGATTCTGTGATTCTATGGTTCTATGTCTGGTAAGTGTATTAGTACTCCTTGCCTCAGCAGATGTGGCAGACAGTTCCCAATAATAATAATTTCTAAAAAAAGTAGATAATATTGATCATAATGTTTCAGTGTCATACAACCCCTAGTGATGTTCACATCTTGCAAGCACTCATTCAGATGAGTGAATCTGACAGCTTCTCTCAAAAAGTTGTGGAGGATTATAGTGGAGAGCCAGGCAACATGAAGGAAGACAACCCATCACCATTGTAGTTTATAAAACATAACTTAGAGAGTTGCAGAAGTCACTGGCAATGTTGTAGCTCTGATGCAGCTAGACACCATCATGTGTATGTTAAATACAGTTTAACAATGTTACAATAAGCAAACACAAGAATAATTATGCGCTGCAGCTCATATGCCATTCCAGCTAGCGTAAGTAAGCCCAAATTTTCACTGAATGAATGCCCATTATTTCCATTTTATTATGATGAGTGTTTCATGCTTTTACATTTCAGAATGCAAATCATCAGAGGGTCGTCTGCAGCCATTTTTCTCCATCTAAGGCAGCAATGAAGGCAAAATTGATACAGTGCTTCATTGCCACAGTATTGCCTTTCTTAGAAAAACTAGCTTTCTAAATGCAGTGCCACGGTGAAGATGTTACTACAGCCACCTAGGTTACCTCACTTGTGTTCTAATTTATACCCAAACACATTTGTCAAAGAATGAAAATTTCTTCCTTTCTCATCTCTAACGCTGGAGCCTGAAATTTTCCATGTAGAAATTTTGCCACAGCTGTGAGTTTCTGACTCTTTGGGTGGGATTTACTTTGTTAAATTCTGGGATACCTGCAGAGCCGATACCCACATCGAACTCCTCACTTAAGCTCTTAGTGGGTCAGAGCTTTTCTTCCCTTAGTGGGAGAGGCATGATTAATATTGTCCTCAAGCAGATATCTGCAGTAACTCAGATGAATGGTTTCCTAGATGTCTGTATCTCCTCAGTAGCTGTAAAGTGAACATGGAATGACTTGGTCAAATGTCAGAATCTACACTTAGGTGAGCTGGACTCATCTCTGTAAGTAGTTTCACTTGAATAAATTTTGAAGTGAACTTTATTTCATTTTATTAGGTACAGAATAAAAGATATGATGCTATTCTAAAACGTTTGCATTGCCAGCTGAACAAACTCCATTCAAATAAAAGACAATGGCACTGGAACATTCAGCAGTTGGAGAAGAGGGCAGCAGAGCTAAGGAAGCGTCTTGGAGTAGCAGCATTACAAAGTAGCATGTAAACCAAACCTAGCAAAGCTACAATGTGGGCAATCTTTTCCAGATAGAGGAGGGTTGAGGGGTTTTTTCCTCTTTTTTTTTTTTTTTAAAAAAAAAAAAATACTAAACCTATTAAGTAGTCTGGTAGCTGGGCCAGGGCTCAGTGATTTATTTCTCTTTAAAGTTTTTTCTCCCTCTCATTCTGTGACCCGAACTAGGTTGCACTCAATTTGTAGTGCTTTGCAATAACTTTGATTTTTTATTTTCGACTGTAGCCAGAGGCTCTTCAGGAAGAAAATTATTAACATTTCCAGGTGCTTTCAAAATATGCACGAATTTTATCTCAAAAGTCATTTGAAGTCAACCAAATAAGATTTAAGGACTTCCTTTTTATTTGTTATGCTCTCTGAAGATTGATATCTACATTATCTACATTTTCTCATACAGAGAAATTAGTATCTGTGTATATTTGCATTGTGTATATTTGCATTCTTGAGATACCAAAATTCTATATCTTTTATCCACACCGCTTATTATTGTAACTTACTAAGGAACTCTGAAAGCTCTGATGGCCTGTATTTTGCTGCGTAGGAACTTCATACAGATGATGGATCTGCCAGGATGTCCTAACTTGGAGGACACAGGCTGTCCTGCTATAAAAGGCTTATGAATATGTATGCTCAAAACTGGGCTTCAAATAATCTGACTTCAACAGGTCTAATATATGATAGCAAAGTGGAATGAGTAAGTAAAGAGAATACTACATATGGTCTGCCTTAAAAGGGAACAGCTCACTGTCTAGAAATAAGAATGCATTAATTATTGATGATTGATTACAGAGGAACTTACTGTGTTTTCACTTACTGGGTTCTGACTAACTAATACTAGCCATCTGACATTTAAGTGCTTAATGTTCAGTAAGGTGATTCTTAACAGAAATGACGACCTGTTAAAAGTTCTTGTTAAAATGGAAATGAACAGTAGGCTTTTTTCTTTGCCTTCTTTTCATGATGTGCTTGGCATCTGGGGAATTTACAGTACTTTCTCTGTTCTTACACTTAAGGTGGTAGCTCTGACTGAACATAACCTGTAATATTTATCTGTTCTATGGAAGTAGCTTTTTATTTCAGGTGTTGTTTTGAATAATTTAGATTTATCTTTACTCCTGAATATAAAATGAAGATTTAAGCAAATTGAGCATTTACTGTGGAAAATGTTAAACTAGCTATAAATTGTTAGCTGAGGAAAGCAAAGTTTAAAATGCAATACTGTTATTACTTGTGTTAGAACATTCATATATTCATGTATATTTACATTTCCCTTAGTATGTTATTTCACTTAATATAAAGTTATTTTAAACAATATGCTGACTCATGAAGGCTCTCTCTCAACTGCGTTAGACTCTCAAGTTTTGTTTTAGCTTGGTCTTCTTCTTTTGCAATATTATCAAACAGGCTACTTCTGTTAAAACAATAATATAGAAATTAAAACCACAATATGCTCTGTTATAGTAACAATAATGCGATACAAATAATTTTCTGGGTTAAAATTTTTCTAACCTGTTTTTCTTTTAAAAGAAGACAAAGGCATCTTAAAATTAATAACTGAACATTGTATCTTATCAAGTATATAGTTCATAACTGTAACATTACAGCTGTTTATCCACACACATATCAAAACAGCTTGCATTTTATACATGTGTATCTTTTAGAAAGGGATCCAGACTTGAAGATTCAGAGAATTTACTGTGTGTTATTGGTAGTTTCAGTGATTAACTGCTCTTCTTTTCTTCTGCATAATTTCTAATTTCAATTTATTCAGCCATCCAGTGAACTGAGTGTACTTTATATCTCTTCATAAAAATACTTACGCACTGTCTTCTTGCTGAATTGAATGGATCAAGCCTTCCAAAGTTATTGACTGTCAGGTCTGACTGAGAGCTTTAGCTTAATGTATCCTTCCAAAAGTGGTACAACATCCAAAATTCTCTAGGCATTAAGACTGCCCTTAAATGTGCCTTTTACTACTGATATTGTCTTGTTTTCATATTTAGTTTCTAATTATTTCTGAAGCAGAACGATTAATGCATTAAAATACATTTTGTATCAGCTGCATAAATTAGTTCAACCAAATTTATGCTGATATTTATTACCATGGTTATAATATCACAGTTTAACCTTGCACTTTATTACCAGTTCAAAACAACTCTAGCAAACAATCCAAACCTTCTGGTGTAACAAAAATATCATACCTTTATTTTTCTTTTTGACTGATGAAGTTGTTCACCATTACTTCCCTGGGTATTAGGGCAGTTTCTATGCATCAACACATGTACAACATGATTCACTCATAACAAACAAGTACTTTGGACCTACATTTTCCTTGTTCCTTTTCATAAACCTCAGTAAGTTTCAGTATCTCACATTACTTTTATTGGTCTTTTTACATGTTTTGAAATAGCTCAATATAATTAAATAAAGGTGAATATACTGCTGTTAGTGCTAGAGGAAATGTTCTCTTCTCCTACACAGAGGCCCACATCACTGTCTCAGTTCAATGCCACAACTCCAGTCTCTCATCCCAGACAAAAATATGATCTGTGTGTTTAACTCAACTACCTTGGCACCTGAGTTGATTCATCTCTGACCTTTGAAGCTTTGATTGTCCTCAGTCTCCACCAAACTTGTAGAAGTTTAGTCACTGAGTACACTTGAAATCTGTATTCAGCTGTTTGATGTGGTAAACACCACATTTTACAGGATCAAATACATTTTGCACACTCCTAATTAAACAGAACTTTATATCATACAGTATATACATATTTTCCCAGGTGCAGCATTTCAAATTTAACATTCATTATTTAACAGATAATAAATACAGGAAAAGCATAAACATTTTACTAGTGAATTGCACTTAATTGGGAGAAAACCTCATTGGGGAAAAAACTCAGCCAAAACAAGGAAGTGTAAATTACTGCCTTCTCTAAACTATCAGCATTCTGTACAACACACGAAAAAAGAAATGTATGTAGCTTTTTATAAAAATGTCTAATTCCAACAAATCCTGGCAACCTGCTGAGGCTGATTTTTCTTGGTACAATATTGAACAGTAGTAGGTTGATCTCAGGGCATTTTATTTTCCTTAGCAAGCAAGCACAGACAGTAGGAGAATGATTTATGATGTTCAGAAAATAACTCAGTGAATGCACTTTGTGTTCTTATTACACGAGGCTCACGCAGCTGCCAGAGTAGAAGCTGCCAAGCCATTATCAGTCTTTCTGAGGATGGGTGTGAGGTTAAGGGAAGAACTTCTGGCTCCAGGACTATGCAGGCCGTGGGAAGAAGAGTGGAAGAGACTGCCCATGCTGAACCGCAAAGCATGTAAGTAAATAAGAGTGGAAAAACTTATCAACCAACCAGTCCTACCCACTGCTTAACAAAAGTTTGGAGCACAGGAAACTGGGTTTGTTCCAGCAATATAGTATGAGTAAGAACATACTGGGGAAAATCCACACTTGCCAGGGAAACAATAGAGCCATTGGATTACATCATGTGATGCCGCAAACGTACTCGTGGGTGCTGAAGGGAAGGATTTCCCCTTGCTGTAAGCTGATGTTCCACATGAAATCCTTTCACATGACCCAAAAACCTCAGATGCTGCAGCCGAGGAAATGTGTCAGATAATAGAGACATACCTGCTAAGATCTTGCTCTCATCAATGTTACCTGCATTACACAACAGAGGAGGGAAGGTGGATTAGGGCTAGGCACCAGTGTCATGGTGCTTTGCCTCTGTTGCAGTTTGCTTTGGCCCTCAGGAAACTCATTTGCAGGAATCCATGTACATGAGTGTAACAGCAAGTAATGCATGCTATTCTACTATGGTTCATGCATGATGCTTCAGAGGAAGAAGAAATCATGGCCAGACCATGCATTGATGATATGTCATGCTGCTGAGGGTGAAAAAACCCTCACTTTCAGAACTCTTACCCATTTTTCTGAGATGCATTAATATAGCATTGTCAATTAATTATTAGATCCTTTGTTGAAATGGAGCTGCAATATGTATCCGTGCATCATGTCGAGGCAGTGACTTCTTGAGGAATTCCAAGCAATACTGAAATATTTTTCTTTTAATTGCCTACTTCGCAGCAGGCAAACACTTTTTCAGGGTCAGGGTTAAGGCAGTACAATGAACTGCCTCAGAAAAGTGGATTCAGCAAAACCAATTCCCAGCCTACTTAGAGCACCACACTCAGTTCTTTCAGTTGGCTTTTTCTAGCATTTAGAGGAAGCAACATGTAGCAACCTACATACACATACACATACACATTGTACAAAATGTCACACAGACTGTAAAGGACAAAGCAAGATAAACAAACAAAATCTCTACCCCCCCAAAAGAAAGATAATTGCACTGCATGTTCCGCATCTGGATGAAAGCAGACAGGGGAAACAGCTTCATCATGTCCGTAAATATAATGCTGGTTGAATATGATTGCTACAATAATGAGCAAAGGACAGTGCTTTGTGTTGAACAGAGATTTCTCCTGTTAGGAAGTCACATGAGTGTTTCTACATTTTGCAGTAGCTTCTTAATTTAACAAAGTCTAGTTTTACATAATTCAAGGTAATTCTACATTTTTGCAAGAGAAGCAAGCTTCTTAATCTCTGATTTGATTATAAATACTGTATACCATATATTCTATACTTATTGAATGTCACATAAAAGATTCAGTGTTATCCTAAATTCTACACCATATATTAATAGCATAATATACCACTTGCAGTGTTTTCCACTAAATCACGAAGACTTTTCTGAACTGGAGCTAGCACCGACAGTTTGACGTGCAGTTGTTTTTTTCCCCCACTGGCAATAAAGTCTACTAGTTCCCTCTAGTGGTGAAATGTCTTTCTACATGGTAAAGGCACCTTTTATACTTGTTTCGATTTGAAGATCAATACTTACAGTGAGAATAGTTAATGTTTCTACAGAACATGATGAATACTATTTTATTTCTAAAAAAAGGCAGGTTGAAAAGGAGATGCTTCCTATTTTCTTACAACTGCGAACAACAACTGGATGATTCAATTTAGTTATTTTCAATTATTGATCCGTTTTTAAAAGAGAAATAATTTGGAAAATTTCTTCCCACCTTTTGTTCTAATCTGAGTTATAATGAAAAGTCCATTACAACTATAAGGTCTTTGGTTTTTTTCTTTAAAATACTTACAAAAAATGGTTTCTTATGAACTAAAAGCAGTATTTTACATAGGATCATAGAATGGTTTGGCTTGGAAGGGACCTTAAAGATCATCTAGTTCCAGCCCCCCTGCCATGGGCAGGGACAGCGTCCATACCACCTGGCTTTGAACATTTCCAGGGATGGGCCAGCCACAACTTCTCTGGGCAGCCTGTGCCAGTGCCTCAACATCCTCACCCTCTTCCTAATGTCTCATATGAAACATCCTTCTGTACACTTAAAGCCATTCCCCTTTGTCCTATCACTACATGCCCTTATAAAAAGTCCCTCTCCAGATTTCTTGTAGGCTCTCTTTAGGTACTGGCTTTTAGTGCTTTTTAGGTACTTAGTACCTTTAGGTACTAAGGTCTCCCCAGGTCTCCTCGGAGCTTTCTCTTCTCCAGGCTGAACAACTCCAACTCTCTACTTACTTCTCCTTAGGTCAGTTTTTTCTTAGTATGAACTATTCTGTTCAAGGTCATTAGCTTCCTGCTGTTTTCTAAAGAATATATTTCAAAAAGATTAGGTCAGACTTATAGCTGACTAAACCTGATGATAGCCGGCAGTTATGGATTTACAATATGTATAAACCCGTGTTTTTAGACTTCTTAAATAACCCCGCCTCGGCTGAATCTTTTGGCCTGAAACTGTAGTTCTGTCTCAAGGTCAGTGCTCTGGAAAGCTTGAACATAAGGTATGAATGTCATCGCTTGAGGCTCCCAATATACTCAACAAGAAAAAGGCATCCCGAAGCCGATTCAGGTCTTAACGTGCCTTACGGCAGGGTCTGTCTCTTTCCAGTCACTACAAAGGAATCCTAGAGCAACTACCCATAATTTAAAAGACTTAATTAAGCACCTATTTTGTTTGATATAAGCACAGAAATAGCACAGCCAGTCTGTTGTTTACCCATATTTAAAGGTTCCTTTTATGGCTATGTGCTCTGGAGCATATGATTGAACATTGGCAGGAGCTTTTGAGAGGAGAAGGAAGATGGTTTCAGGCTAACCATCCTGTAATCATCTACTTTATCACCTTTCTCTTTTTCAGTATTGTCACAGTATTCTAATCCATTGAATCCTGACTTTATGACATTCGTATATAATTCACATCAGCAGACCAGCAGTCTTCTCAAACAGTTTGGATAAAAGTTATCTGATTCTCACAATTAAAATGTTACCTTCAGGTTTTGTCATATATGTCACAGCTACTAAGGGATGGAACACCCTACTCCGGTGCAGTACAAATACGTTACTTACCTTTTGTGCATCTCTACTAAAATCATTACTGTCTCTCAAATCATGAGTTCATACTGTTGCTAAGACTTCTTAATTGCTAATGTATTTGTATTCAGTTGACTGATACAGTTGGAAAACCAAACATTTTAGCAGGGAAGAGCTTGGGTATCTCAGTTTTTTTCCCAGTTACATTGGTTGGTTCTTCCTTTGCAATCATGGAGGGAAAGAAACACTTCTAGGAAATGTTTCCTCTGAACTGTTTTATATGGTTACATAAGGATGGCAGGAATTGTGGCCTAAAAAGTTCTATTTCTCTCAATTCACTGTAAAAGGAGTGAAGGGTCACTAGCTCAGATGTAAATAACTATATTATGATGTCTAAAGTTAAATAAGATGTATCCAAGTCCTATATCCTTGAACCACCACAGTCACAAGAGCATTAATAATAAATGCTCAAAATTTCTTTGTTTTGTTTTGTTTTATTTTCCTTTATTGCCTTATTGCTGGCAACATATTTTTCTTCATATTTCTTTAGCTTTCCCTATTGAATTCCTGAGCTGTAAGCTTCTGATTTATATATTACATTCAATCTCATGTTTTCCATATGTTGCATCGGGGAGCAGTGGGAGGCTGGTTCTAACAGCTACTTCCATTTGCCAGTGAACCAGAGTAGGCTTTTAGCTAAAGATTTCCTCTTTCTTGGTGGAGTACTCTTTGATTTTTAAGCATCTTTTTAGTTTCTGTTGTAGAACTCTCATTTTTCATTTGCTTTTTTCTATCTACCTGCTTCACTCACAGTTTTTATCAACAAGGGGAAATTAACCAAGATGCCCAGGAGGGTTAGAACTAGATGATCTTAAGGTCCTTTCCAACCCTAACTATTCTATGATTCTAGGATTCTATCAATAAGCTGCAGCATCAGCTACTGTGCAGGGGATTCACCTTGCCTGTCTTGGACACCTATTTAGAACTTAATAACTCACATTCTGATGGTGCTTGCCCTTTGCATTTAGCCATGGAAGGGATCTGGATGGGAAGACTAGGATGGGATTCCCTTCTCAATGGGAAGTGAAAAGCCTTTTGGATAACTAACATGAAGTGAGATGAAACATCCTAGGGCTCTAAGAGAGGTGGCATGATTTGCTTTCTAGCAGTGCCTATTTCCCTCTGTTGCCTGCAGAAGGAGTCCAGGGCAACTAGTTTTAAACTCACAGCAGGTGATTTAAATTACATGACATAAATCCCACCTATCATCTCCAGTTATCCCTCACTGACTCCAGGCCAGGAATTAATACAGCTCTATCCATCGTAGTGAGACCATAATTGAGTTACCCTGTACTGAGAGCAGTAATACTTTCTGTGTTAAAGGATCACAAGGAATAATTTTAGAAACTCTAATAAGTTGTGTGACCTCCATGCTACATTTCTGAAATTGAATTCTCCCATGGCAAGACAATTGCTTCCCCGCAGTCTGCCTCTCACTGCAGTCAAGTCATAAGAAAAAATTCTGGTACGGTTTCATCGTCTGTAAGGACTCTCCCTCCTTCCCACTCTGCTGTGTTCTCTTCTTATCTTTTGTGTTTTAGCACACTGGCAATTAGTTTCTGATTTATCGGGATATGGAGACCAGCTAGCAGCATCTTTGTAGTTCTACCACCACACCATTCACTACTTTCACCTCTTCCCCTAAACAAATTTTATCTAAAGATCTTTAGCATTTGAGTCATGTGAACTCTCTTACCAGTTGCCAATAATACTCACATCAGTGAGAATTCCCAGTCTCTTCTATGCAAACTCAGCATTTAAAATTAGTGCTTAATGACCAGAAAAATGCTGAGGATGAAAATGAGGATGAATTTGGAAACAGGTAATAAACTTCAACAAGGGTAGCAGGGGAGTGTGAATGGGAGACAGACACAGACTGCAATGAGTGGAAGTACAAGAAATTGGGGAAAGGAGAACAGTGACTGTGTTTGTTTTATACTACAGAACCTGTAGTGGAATGTGAGGTTCCTAAATCTGACGAATCCTCCGTGGTCAGCAGATAATCTCATTGTGCTCCAGCTGCTGGGGAATGACAGTCTATGTTACTGTCAGCATCCATTAACTCATGTGACAGAGACCTGTGCAAAAGATCTACAGTACTGATCCTGATATTGACCCTGAGTACCAGTCAAATCTCACAAGGTTACTTTTTTAAACTCATTTTTTTAACTGAATTATGAGGTTGCTTTGATGCTCACTTTCCCATAGAACATCTTTCTAATTCCTCATGGCACCTTCAGTGCTTCCTCACAGTATGCAATAGCTGCTTAGATTTTTTAAGGTAGTAAGTATGGCAGCTGGAGAGGTAGCACCTAGATCCTGTTGCAGCTCAGTACTGCATCTGCTCCTTCACTGTGTGAGCTAGTGGCTCAGGTGTATTTCACCATCGTGGAACCCAACATTTTGCTTTCTTTTCCACTAGAAAAGAAATGGCTTGAAAGTCCAATGTGGAAGAGAGTTTTCTCATTGATGTTCTGTGTTATTCTGCAGGCTCTTCAGTGGTGTTATAGTTAGTTCCTACACTTCTAACACACTTGAGATCTGTTTTTACATGCAGAATTTGAATTTCGGTGAGTTGCCTATAATAAGAGTTATGGCTGAATTTTGAATCACACCAGGATTACGGATTCTCACAGTAGCACGTGGAGAAGACAGTCTCATAGTGCAGTTGTCATTTCTTGATCTACTTTTGAAAGAAGCAGTGTGAACAAAAGATTTGTTCTTCTAGATAGGAAAAGATTGTTTTTCAATAAATTTTTTGTATAGCTCCACATGCAACCTCTCACTGAATTGCTAGAAAATCTCACTTCTATAGCCATACCCATTTTCATGAACTTCTCCTTTAATTATTCAATTATTCATTGTGCTGTTCAAATAAAACCAACATAACAATGACTTAACACAGCACTACAGCAATTATCACTCACAAAACAACAAAGAAACACCTAAGTACTCAAAGAGGGATCAAAGTAGGAAATCAAAAGTAACTCATTACAAAAGTAAATCATTGCAATAACACCACTTCAGTTCTTACAGTAGCGATCACAATGTTTTGGTGGTTTTGACTCCTTTTCTTTTATACCTAAAAAGAAGCTACAGAGCATGCTTACTCCATTTTCAGAAATACAGCAGTTAAGAATTTCAAAGCCTTTTTGGTTTTCTGTTGACAAGGAGGAGCTGTTGCTGATTTACTGCAGCTGTTGTCTAGTCTAACTCCACTCACTTCAGTAAGTCTGGAGTTGAAAAAGGAACCATAAGTTGGCAGTTACACCTGTAGGTAGTTTAGTTGTCACTTTGAAAACTCAATCTAACTCACTTTGCCTTCATGGTGCCCAGACAGCTGCAGATGGCTTGCTTTCCAGCTGAACAGTTTTGCAATGTTTGCTTTGCTGTTCTCAGTACTTGCTGTTTGTTTTTTTTTTGTTTGTTTGTTTTTTTTTTCTTGGAGTTACATTACATTACTACCTGATGGCACAGGGGATTTTGACTACTTTTTAGGTTATTGGTGCCAGGGACATTCTTAAGCATGCTTATTAGACCTCAAAGAGTGCTAATTTTCTCGAACAAAGGGAGTGTTGAACTTTCATTAGTGTGTTTCCCAACTGCTTTAATTTTCTAATACCATTTAGTATAATTATGTTTGGTTTTAATACATAAGTGTGGAAAATAATGTACATGGGGAAACAAACAACACAAAAGCTGTCATAAAAGCATAAAAGAGCAGCTGATAAGAAAAACAGCAATGCAATATTGTTTTTAGTAGCAATGGAGCACAAAAAGAGCTGACATATTGTGATGCTAACAACTTTAATTAATGATGTATAGAAGGTCAAGCATAAACGAGAAAGAAAAGATCTGTTAATAGAAAACATGTGCTAGAATACTAGAATTGGAAGTTTGGAAACGTGCAAGACAAAAGCAGAGAATTCTGATGAAATGTTTGATTGGAAATATATTCGGTGAGACTTTTTTCTCTCCTGAGTGGAAAATGAAGCACACTTGCTAGAGAGAACAAAAGGGAAATTTGGGGTATTGAGTCTAAATTACCAGTGTGAAATACGTGTCCACTTTATTTCTTCCTCATTCGTGTATGACAGTCATCTTTAGGGCAGAGTTCTAGACATGTTTGTTTAGCCTAACAGTTTGAATTAATAGCCATGTGGGAGTGTCTTCTCAGTGGGGATTTAGTGGTCATGAAAGCAAATGTTCTGTTTCACAGCCATTAATTCTACTACTTTTGCAGCTGTGCCTAATAAACTCCAACTGGAAATGATATTCCTTAGCAGATACAGTAGTGCAGTTCTTCAGGGCTGGAATTCCAAGTAATTTATCTGCAAAACATTTCCCCACAGCCTGAACTGGGATGTTGTGTTAGCTGATTAGCCCCCTCTCCAGTATGGCAAAGAGACTTTTAAGAGTGGAGTGGACAGCAAGGCAGAAGACCACTTGCAGTGAAGCTTGCTGAATCTGTGTGGGAGTCTTCTTCCTTAACCTTAGCTGCACCAAGGATGCAAATGAATGAGCTAGATGGGAAAAAGAGGTACCTTAAGAAGGTGATCCACCCTTTACTCAAGTAAAGTGTTTTGGTGAAATCAATTGCTCTAAGAAAGCAGAACTGCCTGACAGTGATGTCCTTCACTAGAGATGTTCCATTTGGCTGTGCTGGAATTTGTCTTGTCTAATATTTAGCCATTTAAGCATTAGCTAACATAAGCTAATCATCTAGGCTTCTTGGACTGAGAAGCATATCCAGGGTACATACTAAAACTGATGCCTGTTAGAGGTAGCATGAATCACTCTATGGATATGACTCGTTCTATGTGCTACAGAAGGAACCAACAGAGTTAGCTTCAGCTGGATTTCAGACTTTTTCAGCTAAAATACAACGTAGATGCAACTTTTAGCCATGTAAAATCTGGATGTCTGGTTTAAATGAGAACACTGTTTTCACTTAGCCTATCTTCATCACTTAGTTTAGATAACTTCTGGTCACTTACTGTTGAAAGAAACACAGAAAAGTCTTTATTCCTGTGTTTGTCTAGGATAGAGTGGCAACATTAAAAAAAATCAAGTCAAAATAGCTGCTTTTAAATTTCACATTACCTTTTGTGTTAAGGTACTCCAATAATGGTTCTGCCAGTATTTCCCACTGCCACCTCTTATATTTAGAAATATACAACTCCATCCACAATGAATGAATAGAACTTGGCCCTCTAGAGAGTGACATTTTTTCCATGTGAGACAATTAAACAGATCCACATGGACAGTAAAATTCCTTCTGTTTGGGCACTGTTTTGAGAAGACATTTTATATCTCTTCCATTCAAAAAATGTTTTGTTTGTTTTACTGCATTGCAAATGGCTGATCTGTAATGAGTGTAGTAGTTTAAGTTTCTTTCATTTTAATAAAAGACAGAAAAAATCCTTAAAAAACACAGAGAACTTAGCAACTCTGTTCAAAAGTGAAGGCAGACAAAATCACTGATATCGTATGTCCCTCAAAGCAGTATAATCACAGTCATTTACTGTCCCAGAGCCTGTAAAATATGGCAAGGACATTACAGAAGACAAAGCCATAATTGTAACTGCAAAAATACTAGGATTTGTAGCCAGCAATCTCTGAAAAAGAAGAAAATGCAAAAGTAGCTTTACATGGTATAAAGATTGTAATGTGCTGCCGTTCTTTAACTGGAACAGTTTGATGGAACAGCTCCCAGACTTTTCCACTGGTTCCAGCATGCTCCTGAATTCTCTTTCAGTTTCAACTGCAGTCTTTTATTCGTGCTTCTGGTTGTGAATCCTGCTTTTGCAATAAAACTTCTGTCGCGCTCATAACTCTTACTGAGTTCTGATCCCTTGTTTATGAACCACTGCTCTCCTGGTATTTTTCACCCAGCATACTTTTTTGCACATGTGGTAGGCTGTTCTGCTTTTCTTCTTTTATAATAATTACCAGGCTTTTTAAGAAAGCAGCAAAAATGCATTAGAGCTGGCAGCTCTCACATAACATTGCTGCCACTTGACACTGTAAGAAGGACAAATCACGTCTTCTGGTCTGTGAAGAATCTGCCAAGGCCAAGCTGCCTCACAACGTTCTGTGGCAAATTTGTTCAGCACAGTTGAGGAAAAACGATTGCCTGCACTGAAGTGATTGCTGTTTTCACTTTCTTTGTTACCATTCCCATATCTGTAGCTCTTTGACATGGCAAATCACTGCTAAGAGAGAAGTGCAAAGTGTCTGTCAGAGGACAGCCCAGAATCAAAACAGACCAATTAGCAATGTCCCCATCTGCTGCCTAGGCTCATGCTTGCTCCCGGGCTGTTCCTGAAGCCAAGAATTGAACTGAAAGCTATGGGTTTCATGTGCAACAGTGGTAGCCTTTTTATTGAGTGCTACACCTTATCTGGAGAACTTCTTATAGGAGCTGAAGAATGGAAGTACTGTCAGCACTTTTCTTACAGGAGCTAGGCCTCTTCTTAAAACCAAATGATGCTCAAGAGATCACTACAGACTAGTTTGGGTCCTTTTAAGACAAAAGGTTAGAGTTGTGCCAAAAAAGAGCTCTTCCAATATCACACCAATACTGGGACAAAAACTGCCCTGCCTGGTGGGAAGAAATCAATGTGTTGAATATCCTCTTCATTAGGTGAAATACACATATGATCATAGGGTTTTCAGCCTGTGTTCTGTCATTTTACTTTCTAGAAGCCTTTCATTTTAAGGGCTGAATGAAAGGCTTTCCAGAGCAACTCCAGTGTTCTGAGCCCATTCCAGCACAAGTCCAAATGGAGCTGTATTGCCTGAAATACAACTGTGGCTGCTGCCAAAACTTGCACTCCCGAGGGCTATATAAAAATCTTAACTTGGGGTCTGGGAGTGGAGATGGGAGTTTGCTGTGAGAGATGCTGACTCTCTTTTTACTTCTGATTCAGACAATGAGATTTACATCTGTGTCAAGACACAGTTTCCATGAACTCTTGTACTTTTGGATTCTAAAAGCACTCCATGAGGCACAGATAAATATAATCTTCCTTGATGGAACGTGAAGCTGAAGCCCAAAAAGCTGTAACTCGCTCTGATGCAGGTCCCGTTTGTTAGCAACACAAGTCCTGATAACGTGCATTTCCATCTCATCCTACTTATCTGTTTCTACCAGGTGAAGCCCATCATGACAAACATATTTTATGAAAAACTGAAGGAAAGCACCTTCCTATGTATTTGCATCTGGTGGAGCTGCTTGATGTCTAAGATGAGCTTCTGCTTGTGCTTTTTCCTCTGAAGGAGTGCTGCCACTCTGCTTTTTGTGGAGCATTTGACAAAATTGTGGTTTTCTGAGACTGTTTCCCCTTTGCCAGCTGCTGTGATTGCACGGGTCTCTTTTTCCTAGTAAATCAGACTAAAATAGCTCTACAGCTGATTTTGCCTTTTCAAGCAAATTATCCAGATACATTAAAAGCAACAGCAACAAAATATTCTGTAGCAGTTCCTTCACTCAGTGAGCCCAGTTGGGCCCCAGAAGAGGTGCCAAGGTTGCTTAATGTACCTAAGAGTAGAACACAGCACACTTCATGAGGCACAACTCAGAGAGGCAAATCTTGCTTCTGGTATAAATCACAGAAAAATATTGAGCTTTGAGAAAGAAATTGACCCATAACTTCTCTGCCTATCTGTATATTTCTTCTGTCAGGGCTGTTTACATTTACTTCTTTGTGTAATAGTGGAAACTGGAGTAGGTGGAAGGGAAAAACCAGCAGGATTGGCTATTCTTTTTCTAACAGAAAATTAATTGGGAGGGATTGGAGAATCTCTGCTCTTCTCTCTGAGGAGTTTCATCGCTGATTTGTCCTACGGGATGGCTGCATCTGGTTCAGTTTAGCTGCATCTGTCTTCAGTATCGACCCTTCATCCAGTTTCACATGTTTGCTGGAACTCTGCCTTTTTTCCCTTGCTTGCATCTTGCCATTTTTCTTTCTCCTACCATTCTTATTTCATTGTAGGCATGTTTGCTTTACGGAAACCCCTGTAAATCATTCCAAGATCTGTTGTCAGGAAGTATGCTAGCTACAGTCATGTTGGCTTGATTTTTGTGGTGGTTTAATGCTGCTTGCAGTAGCTACACTGTACAATCTAACCCTGACACTGATCAAAAGCAAAAGAGAGCCAGTAGATGGCACCATTTATTATATTATAGAAGATTCATAACCAAATCGTGGAGGGTTTTTCCCCCTTAAACCTGGCTTTCTGTGAAACATAAATCAACTCTCCATTTTTAGAGATGTTACTTACAAGCTTAGTAGAGACCTCACTTTATATCCTCTCCCAGAGCTTCCTGGGAAGGATTCAGTGGCAATGCCTTAAATGGAAAAACATTTTAGAAACAATAATGGAACTAGAGGTCAATAGGATACAGCCCAGGGGAGCTTTCTTCTGTTTTGCTCTTAAAACATACCCTGTTGCTGCTTTACTTTCTTGATTCTATTAAACAACAGATTTGCTTTGAGGCATATCTCCAAACTCAATAACTTCAGAAAAGATTCAGGCAATGGTCAATTACAAATATGGTTTAGCTGTTCTGTAATAATGAATAGTAGTATTTTCTTACAACATATACCAGCTGTTATCTAGGGCTCTTCGAGTGCTTCAGAACACTAATGAAGTGCACCTCACAACACCTCTGTCAGATAAGGAATATTAATTCCCCAGGACTTTCATTGACCCCAGCGGGTGCTTTTGTGGTTCTATGTATCTGAGAAAGAGATACTCATGTGAGTAAACAATAGAGAACCAGGAGCAAACAGTGTAATGTATTTAACGCTATTACAAGACTTTATTTTTTGCTGAAAGAAAAGAAAAAAGTATTTTTGCCTTTCAGGAGTTGGCAAAAGCAACTGCAGCATTTTTGATAGGGGATCAGATTGCTTGTTTGTAGGTAGCTACAAGTTTCCAAGTGGTAGTGCCTCTACAGTGTCTGCTTCTAAGACAGATTTAGTGACTTCAGTATCATTTACTATTAAAGGTTAAAAGCAGTTGCTCTTTCTAATCTCCTGCAGCACAGTCAATGTAATTTTAATATTGTGTGCTGTAGGAAAGGAAAGAAAAGCAATGCTGAAACATTTAACAGGATATATTTTTCCATCTTTATTTTAAGTTACGAAAACTGGCTGCAAAAAGCTAGTAAGTGTTTCCAGTCAATGATAGTTTCCTGGCATCAAAAGATTTAGCAACTGAAACAAAATATCCAGGGAAAAAAATACCACCAACAATAAAGAAATCAACCCAAAAACCACACC